>PVKS010001380.1:0-143757 GCA_004027875.1 Aplodontia rufa | reverse complement strand
GCCTGTTTCATCTTTCTTGCTTAGTAGTGCTTTGGCAATTCTTGGTTTCTTGTTGTTCCAAATGAATTTGAGAATTGCTTTTTCTATGTCTTTAAAGAACGACATAGGTATCTTTATAGGGATAGCATTAAATCTGTATAAAGCTTTTGGTAGAATGGCCATTTTTATTATATTAATTCTGCCTATCCAAGAGCAAGGGATATCTTTCCATCTTCTAAGGTCATCTTGGATTTCGTTCTTCAATGTTCGATAATTTTCATTGAAGAGATCTTTGGTTTCCCTTGTTAGATTAATTCCCAAGTATTTCTTTCAAGGGGACTTAGAATCAGCACATTACAGTGACACAGCAATATCGATGTTCATAGCAGCACAATTTACTATTGCTAGGCTATGGAAACAACCCAGGAAGAATGGATCCAAAAACTGTGGTACATTTATTACACAGCAATTAGAAACAATGACATTGCAGCCTTCGAGGGTAAATGGATGGTTATGGAAGAGATCATGATGAGTAAAATCAGCTTAACCCAGAGATCTAAGGGTCGATTGTCTCCACTCATCTGTGGAGGTGGGGACTAGACCCTGGACAATGAGAAAGTTGCTCTAGAAACATGAGTTAAATTCAGATAAGATGTAATGCTTTACAATTTAATACTATTTTTAGAGTCATAACAGGAAGGGGAAGGGAGGGATAAGGGAGGGTAATTGGGGGGGGCACTCCTGGGGACAGTTGCAATGTCCAGAATATATACACATCTTATACACATTTTATATTGTTTTGTTAAAATCTTGTAAGGTTGCTCAAAAATAAAAAAAATTAAAAAAAATGCTATATAATTTTCTGAAGAAAAACTAAGTATTGTGGTTGTAATCAAAGTGGGGTTTGGGTGTGGGAGGGGAGCAAAATAGTTTTCTAGGAATTGCATTGAGATCTGCAGGCAGATTTCTAACCTTTAGAAAAAAGGTTAGAAATTATTTCTTTTCAAGGAAATGTGAAATAGGGGAAATTCTACCACCTTTCAGAGTAGATTTGATTAGGATTTGAATCTTGGCCCTGCCATCTTCCAACAAGGGAGTTTAAGGCAAATCATTTAATCTTTTAGACTTATCTTCTTAAAATGGGGATAGTAATTTCAACTTTACCATGTTTGGTGATGGATAAATGAAATACTAAAAAGTCAAAGCACTTAATTAATTCACTTGTACATTGTGGTCATTCAGTATGTGTTCCATTCATCAAAGAAATTTTAGTCCTGCAAAATAGCTGTGAAATGTTACCTCAGATTGATTTTCAGTGACCTTATATTAGTCTTTTTGTGAGGAAAAGGAAGGTGAAACCTGAACACTGTAGATGCTGGTTATCCAAGATGTCACCATGAGGGCACTTCGTTCAATTTAATACTTTCGTGTTGGAATTACAGAAGAAAAGATTTCATTGTTCATAGTACAGTTAAAATTAGGGGCTGGAGCAGTGTAACCAAGCGATTACAGCACTTGCCTCTCATTCGCGAGTGAGTACGCGAATTGGACCCCAGCACCACGTACACAGCTAAATCTTGGAGCAATGAAGGCCCCATGAGAAACTAAATAAAATTAATTCTCTCTCTCTCTCTCTCTTTCTTCCTCTCTCACTGTCCCTCTGTCTTTAACAAAAATTAAATTGTACTCAGAATTAAATTTGAAACATCATGAACATTTATACTGCTTTCAATTTAACTTATTTAACTCAGTAAGAGAGACACTGTGTATTTCTTTTGGTATTTTAAGTTAATTGATTTTGATTTGAAGTTTGTATGCTTAAGTATCAGTTATTCTATTCAATATTGCATCAGTTCATTTGATAATTGGACTTCTACCAACCTCAGTTCTGTGTAATTATGTATTTGAAAGAAAATGACTTCAAATATAACTATATATGAAATGGAGAACAGTGATTTAATGAGTTTATCCCTGCATTCCTCCTGATAACATTTTACTACATGAGATAAAGAGAGGGGCATGTAGTGGACCACCAGAAAACTTTACCTGTTTTAAGGAAAGAGTCCCATTATATTTTATCTTATCAGTATCTTTTAAATTATGTATATGACACACAAATTGCTTAGTATAAAGAAAGAAAGAAAAATGCAATGTATTTGAAGCAAAAAAGAAAAAGGGCATTTGCTTTTACTTTCATCTCCCCTAGCACCAGGGATGCTGCGGTCTTCTTTTCCTTCTTAATGGGAAGCACTATTAACAGATCTGAATGTTTCTGTCTATATTTGTGTGCTCACAAACCACAACTTTTTTTTTTTTTAAAGAGGGGGACAGTGAGGTAGAGAAAAAGAGAATCAGTTTTATTTAGTTTTTCATTAGGCTTTTTCAAAATGCTCCAACATTTTGTTGTGTACATGGTGCTGGGGTTTGAACCTGTGACCCTGTGCGTGATGCGAGGCAAGCACTGAAACTGCTGAGCCACCACCACTCCAGCCCCAAACCACAACTTTTGTTCCAGCTTATATGGGCTCATACTGCTCATACTGTACATATTCTGTGCTTGCTCATTCTTTCTTTGTTTTTGGTTTTTTTTTTTTTTTTTTTTTTTTTTTTTTGGTCAGTGATATAAATCAACCTCAGGATATTTAACAGTTCTTTGGAATTCTGAAAGGTCGATATTCCATTTCCCTGCCAGTGCTTTCCAAAGACATCAGGCACAGATCTGTGTTTGAACAAATTGGATATATTACTTTTTGTAATAAGGGAGAATGTACACCATGGAGAATAACAGGGTGTATCGGAGGATTTAGAAATGATGATATTAAAGGATTGGACTTATGTTAGTTGATTTGGGTAGAGGGTTTATGAAAGTATCTGAATTGAATATGTCAAAAACCTGGATAATTTTGATAAGTATCTTAATAACTCATCCAGAAGGGGAGAAGACTGAAGTCCAGGTTATAATTAGTAAAGAAGCTGCAGTTGCTCATACTGGCCTGGATTTAGGGTCATATTTGTCTTTTTGACAATATTCATGTTTTATCTGTGTTCACATATCATCATGGAATGATGCTATTTTGTCAGCATCACAGTTGCATTGTCTGGTATTTATATTCTGTGAAACTGTTAGTTTTTAGTAGAACAATGCTGTTGGTGCTGGGCTGCTGTAGCAGTAAAACCAAAAGCTGGCTGATGGTACCAGGCAAGCTCCACAAGTCAGCTGGGCTACTTTTTCCTTCTTTGCTTTATTGATAATCAGCAAGAGCATTTCCTACTTTTTATTGGCACATGTTTTCATTTATAGTGTTAAAGTGAATATTGTTATTACATGAAAGTTGTATGTGTGCAAGTATTCTTATAGTATAAATTCCTACATGTGGAATTATGCCAAAGGATATGTAAAACTTTATAAAACTTGGTTAACATCTCCAAAAAGCATATGCTTATATCTACTCCTACTAATAGGCACCTTAATCAAGAATACACATTCTAAGTTTCAATTTGGTCCCCTAGCCAGGGAATGGGGAGTATTATTTTAATTCATTTTTTTTAAACTAGTGAGTTCAGCCTTTTTAAAAAATGGCCATAGTTTTCCTGTTCATAGGCTTTTCCTATTTAAACATTTTAGAAATTATATATTCCTTGCTGAATTTAAGGGCTCTTTTGTTAAGGATACTTTGTTGGTAACAAATGATTTTCCTCCATACAACTCACTACTGTAAATTATAAAAGCACTAATTTAAAGAACTATTTTACTTTTCCTTCAAGACATGGTATGAGGAAACATTGTTTATTTTTTCCCTCCTAAAGTTCTCTAGTGTCCCAATACCATTTGTTGACTAGTCCATTGCTCTTCTCATTAGGTGGAATATAGCATTGTGTTCTAAATGCTCACAAGGACGTGAACCTGTTGCAAAATTTCTCTTACTTGATCTCTACTTAACTGACTGACTGGATTTATTGATATTCTAAACTCTTGTAAAATATAGGCATAAAATGAATAGAAAGCTTTAAATTTACTGCTAATATAGGCTACTCAGTATTATGCTGATACAATTTTGTTTTTTACTAGTTTGATTTTACATTACTAATACTCAGATGCAATGATTCTAAAAACTGTTCATGCCAGGTTAGCTTGATATATATTTATTTATTTTATATATATTTATTTTAAATTCCATTCAGTATGATGCAAATCAGTGAAATAGGGAGGGGAAGGTGCTGTTTCAAAGAAAACCAAAAAGAAACAGTGGGTTACCAAAAAACTTGTGGCTAGTGGACATTCTGTATAGTTTACTTAAATTTTATTATTATGTACATCTGAATAGTTCTAGGAGCTGAGAATGAAATATACAAATCAAGGATTACTTTTGTCCTATGGTAAACCTCTTAACTGACAGCTATAACTTTAATAACAAAAAATTATTGAATTGAATACTGAAAGGAAGCCTGTTTATATATTTTCTTGTAAAACATTTTAATGATGTGACCCATTTCATATCTTTAAATTATGAGAACAGAGACACATTTAAAATTGTTAACAAAAGAGCTGAGTTGGTAATAGTTTAAATGTTGTGTTTTGTATTGCAGGCTGATGGCTGCAGGAATTGAGAACATGATGTGATATTTATAACTAGTGATACTGATAATGAAGTATAAAATTAAGAGAAAACTGATTACTGCATTGTATTATTTGTTGCTGAGAAACTTTCAGAACTTAGTGACTTGAAACAATAAGCATCTACTGTTTCTGTAGTCAGAAGTCAAGGAGTAGTTTAAGTGGGTAATGTAGCTGAAGCTTTCTCTTGAGGTTGTGATGTCAGCCATAGGTATAGTCATTTGAAAGCTTGATTAGCACTGAAAGATACATTTCCAAAAGTATTCATTCATAGGCTGCTGATTATTGCCAGGAGCCCTCACTTCTACCCTGTGATAGTCTTTCTGTGGGCTACTTAATCATTTTTATGCGTGGTAGGTAGCCTTTCTTAAACTGTCCAATCCAAGGAAGAGTACAAGGCAGAAGGTATAAAGTGATGATCCAGCCTTAGCGGTCACACACTACCCATCTCATCTACTATATTTTATTTGTTAGAAATGAATCAGTAGCTGAAAAAGCTTTTGGGGGCTGAAATTGAGGGACCTCATATCATAACTTCTCTTAAGTCAAATGCAAGACTCACTTGTTAATGCTGTATGTTCCTCATTTCAGTGATTCTAGTACTGTGCTCAGTTTTTTGGCAGGGGTGTGTCCTACCAGTCATAAAATAGTAGTTTTCTTTAAATCCACTGATTTAAAATTTTTTAAAATCATATTTAATAAAAATGTATAGTACTGCAATTTGGATGTGGTAGCTCAATGTTTTATAATACATAATATATTAAATGCATGACAGCTACAATATATTAAATGCATGACAGCTACAATAATAACTGGTTTTTTGTGCCACAGATAATCATCTTGAGGACCCCCCCCCCAAAAAAAAGAAAAAGAATCAGTAGTACATAGCTTATATTCAAAGGGAAGGCAGTTAGGTCCAGAGGGAAATAACTACACTGCAGATACTTATTTTGTGCATGTATGGATCAGGCATATATAGATCAACACTTACAATGTTGACTTTTTTTTTTAGGATACTGCCTTAGGAAAACCACGAGAGGTATTTCGACTACCTACAGATTTGACAGCATATGATAATCGTCTTTGTGCATCTATCCATTTCACATCATCCACCTGGGTTACCTTGTCAGATGGAACCGGAAGACTGTATGCTATTGGAACAGGTGAACGTGGAAACAGTGCTTCTGAAAAATGGGAGGTGAGGGGTTTTTTTTTTATGTGCAAAATCCAGAAAGTATATGCAAATTAGACCATATTTATTTTAAAATAACACCTTTCAAGAACAGTTTATATGTGACCTCTTGTTTTATAATATAATGTTTTCGGTCTCTTTTTAAGTAAATTATAATATGTATACCTTGTGTACAACTGATAGGTGAGTCGTTTGTGTTGATCTAGGGTCAATGCAGTTTTCAAGATTTGCATTAATTTTTCAGCCAATATTTCTTGAGAGTTTTGTGTGTTTCTAAGCACTGCACTAAGCACCAACATTGCCTCCTCCTTGAAGTAGAGTTGACAAAGCTTACATTGGGGTTCTTTTGTAACTTCATGTTAGATTTGCTGATATATGTACACTGTCAAATAGTGAGTTAATCAGATTATTCTCTACTTAGAAAAATCATAATAATATAAGTATGCTTATGTGCCTCTAAGGTGCCATTTTTCTTTCAATGTTAAAAAAGGAAGCAGATTTAAATCAGAGAGGTAGGTTAGGATATGGAGTAGATAAATGGTTTATTGCTTCAATTCTTTTGAATTACACTAATAAGTATAATGTTAGTGCTATCTAAATCTTAGCAGGTAACCTTTAATTACAGGAAATAAAAAGATATAAATTTAATACATTTACATGTTATGAAATGTCTTTTTCGACAGTTTGAAAATTTCTTTAAATTTTATTGAGGAGATGTGTTGTTGTACAATCATAAATGCATATGTAGTAACAATATGGTAAGCCCCAATTCGAATCCAGAATATTACCTGCACCCCAGTTCTTGACTTTTCTATATTTGCCCTTATAACAGATATAAATGTTCTTATATATATCTATACAAGTATATATCTATATAAAGACATATATACATATATGTGTGTGTGTGTGTGTGCGTATATATATATATATGTATATATACATACATATACAAAAGATTGTGCATTTTCCAGAATTAAATGATTGCGTAAGTATTTTTTGGCTTCTCAGGGGTGTGAAGAGTAAACTACATTGTTGGTTCCCCTCCTATCATCCCTCTCTCTCCTCTCCTCCCTCTTTCCTCGCCCCCCCACTTATCCATGGTTCCCCTATATTATGTGTTGCTTCAATTTTGGTGAGTCTAGTACGTGAGCTTGACTTTCACCCAAGCCTGGGTTTTGCTTTAGCTTCCACAAATGAGGGAAAACATTGACCCTTGAAGAGTCTCTGGGTTTGGCTAATTTTGCTCAGTATTTGTTCCGTTGCTATCCATTTATCTTCAAATGCCATAATATTGTTTTTTCTGATGGCTGAGTAGAACTTCATTGTATATATACCAGAGCTTTTGGATCCATTCATCCAGTGATGGACATCTGGGTTGATTCCATAATTTAGCTATTATAAATTGAGCTACTATGAGCATTGATTTTGCTGTGTCACTAGATCAACAGTTACCTGATAATACCAGGCCTTAATTATTTGAGAAAAACCAGAGAGGTCTTAGAACTAAATGACTTACCTGTCTTATTAAGTTTTACTAAATGGTATAATAACAAATGATGATAAGTCCAAAAAATTAAATAAAAGAACACCATAAACCATAAAAACTATGACTTGTTTACAAGAGACTATTGCATTCACAGTTTCAAATATTCATTGGACATTGTAGCATTTTCTACTCTAACCTCCAAGAATAACTTGAAAAAATGAGTTTTAGGTATCAAACCATTGGGAGGAGTTTTGAGAATGACGGACAAGAGAGATATAAATGAGAATTTATTATTGAACTTTGTAGATTAAGTTGGTTTTAAGCAGGAAGAGACAAGTTACTCAGTTTACTCTCAGCTTAAAAATAAGCTCTGTATGTCCCCTTGATGCATATAAGGCCCTTCATGATGTTTTTTAAATCCATTACAAATTGAAATATATCTTATGCCCTTTTTAGTATATACTGCTATAATAAAATAAGCAACTTTGTTAGATGTTTTCAGTTAATGATTATAGTTTTGACTGGATACTGAGGCAAGTGAGAGAAGAATGGGACTTTGACATTAATTGAGTGAGAGAGCTATGGAATATTAGTCACTTTAAGAAACAATTTAGGACAGTTTTAGGATTTGGGGGCAATTGGTGTCACAAAAAGGAAGCTAAGTGTAGAAATGATAAAGGGGGCATGATAGGGCACAAAGGGGTGGAGGTTGGTGATGATGTCTAAAGTATAGAAAAATTAATTAGATACAGAAGACTGCCTGCTTTATAAATAATATAATGGGGGTGAGGTCACAGTGTTGCAGTTCAGATGCTGGGCTTGTACAGAAGCCTAGAAATCTCAACCTAATAGCTTTTAAAAATCTAGTCAAAATACTCCTTCTTTCTTGTTGCAGTCCCTATCACTCAGTAATAGGAGAGAGAAAAATAGGAAACAATAAACTAGCTGTTTTTTTTTTAATAATTTTTTTTTAAAAGAGAGAGGGACAGTGAGAGAGAGGAAGAGAGAAACAACTTTATTTAGTTTTTCACATGGCCTTTGTTGCTCCAACACTTAGTTGTGTATGTGATGCTGGGGTTTGAACCCGGGTCTCCGTGCTTGCCAGGCAAGCACCAAAACTGCTGAGCCACCGCTCCAGCCCCATAAACTAGCTGTTTTTACCTTCCAAAACGTGTCATTTTCCCTTCTTGTATTTAGCTTCCACTGTCTTGCAAACAAGAGCAATTTTAGTTAGCCAGCTCAGAAGTCTCCTTTTATCTGTTGTATCACTTTTGAGTATTTGAGGGTTTCTTGTTGTTTCTGTTTAGGGAAATAATTAGAGTAAATTTCAAAGGCTTACTATTTGAATAATTTTAGTAGAAGTGCTCAAACACATAGCAAAATTAATAACAGCTCACCTTTTTTTTTTTATAGGACTTTCAAGTAGGAGAAAATATGCAGGGACTCCAGATACAGATTATAAAAGAAAAAGAGCTTTTTCTTCAGTTGTTTTTTTAACTGTTCATTTTTTTAATTTTTTTCAGAAATTTATTTAGGAATCAGTCTTAAAATTCACCTATTTAGCATTTAATAAACTTAATCGTCTTTTAGAGCACACATTTATGATATAGAAAAGGATAAGATTTAGCTCTTTGGGGGAAGGGAGAACAACTTAAAGAAAAAATATTTCTTTTCAGCAGGAGGGAGAGAATGAGAGAAAAAGAGAGGATCAATTATTTTTAAATTTTTTTTATCTGGCCTTTGTTTCTCTGACACTTGTTGTCTGTGTGTTGTTGGAGCTTAAACCTGGGTCCTTGCGTGTGCCAGGCAAGCACTTCAACTATTGAGCCACCACTCCAGCCCCTAAGAATATATTTTAAATAGAGTTTGTTGAATATCATTTAAATGTAGATGGGTTCTTTGGGGTTTTTTTTTTCTTTTTTTAAAAATTGTTTCAACATCATCTTACATAATAAAGGAATTCTTTGCTTTACTTTCATACATGCATACATAATGACAGAGTAACTTAAGCCCTATCCTTGTACAGGAACCTCCCACCCCTTCCCCTACTCCCTGATCTCATGTCTCTGTAATACCCCCATGTTTCTGGTATAAAAGACCATATACTTGTATTTTAATCATTGAAATTGCTAGATTTATATGCTTAACTAGGTGTATTTGGGCTTCTTGTAGGCATCAAGTGTACTCTACAGTGTTGAACACCGCCCTTTTCCCTCCTTCTCTTCCCTCCTTCTTTCTCCCCCACCCCCTTCTTCCTTAATATCTATAGTTCCCACATCTTACCTGTTCCTTCAGATTTGGTTGGTTGGTTCTTTGATTTTGAGATTTTTTTGTGATTTGTTCTCTGATGCCTTTCATCTTTAACAAAAGTAATAATTATAATGCATACATGCACACACATGCATCCCCAACACAGGATCCAGAAGCTAAGAGGAAGAAAGTAAAAATAAGTCATGCCTGATAACAGGGACAAAACTAAGCGGGGAACATTGACCTTCCTGTGGTCTTTCTATGTAGAGCACTTTTCGTCCATGCAGATTGTTTAGGAGATGGCTTCATGTTCTTTTTCTCCTTTAGATACTGTGCATTGAGTTCTGTTATACATGTTGTGTGTGTGTGTTTATATCACATAAGTGTTTTCTTCAAGGAACATTATTTAAATTTTTTTCTTTTTTAATTTTCTAATGAATACTATACAAAATAATTGTTGGATTGTCACCAATTATATATTCCCTCTGTGCTGAGTTCATATAATATATATATTTTTGTATATTTTTTTTTGTAGATCATGTTTAATGAAGAGCTTGGGGATCCTTTTATTTTAATTCACAGTATCTCTTTGCTAAAAGCTGAAGAACATTCAATAGCTGTCCTACTTCTTCGAATAGAGAAAGAGGAATTGGATATGAAAGGAAGTGGTTTCTATGTTTCTCTGGAGTGGGTCACTATTAGTAAGAAAAATAAAGGTAAAATAAAATTCTGAGTCTCTAGTGATTGCCTTCACTTACTAGGATTTGAAATGCAAAGCTGTTCCTGTAAATGCTGCTTGCTTTTTCTTGGGCATTGTTGATTCTAGTACTTGGCCATCACATGTGGGATGGATATCTATAGTTTCTCCTCAGTTATGAGTCCAGTGTGAATTATAGGAAAAAAAACAACAACTATAATGTGCTTTCATATCCAGTTATACCTTTTGTATAAAAGGAAATATTATTGCATAATTCTTGAAAGTATATTTTTAATATATCTGAGAATATACATATGAGTTCACATTTATATGTAACTAATATGAAGATGAAAATAAATACTTTTATTTCATTGAACTTTACCTTTTTTTTAATCTTCCATAAAACCATTACTTTTCTCATCCATTGTGCTTTCATGAGTAGAAAAGTCGCAAACCTAGGTCTATTTGTACCTATTAAATTTTTAACTTGACATTAATAATTACTTTCTTACGTATTAACTTATTAGTTAGGGTTTCTTTAATGGTGTCAATTTGCTTTTTGTTTTTGTTTAGTTCTTAGTGACTCACCAAGGGTTTTCTTTTTTTTTTTTTCCTTCCCTGTAGTTAAGAGTTAAAGGAACTTTTTTCCCATGATGACTCTGTTCTTTCTCAGTATGTTTATTGGCTTACTCCTTTAAGAATAAATTATCTTATTCATCGTCACAGAAAAGTGTTTCTTTGCCATACTACTTGTTTACACTCTGATAAAGGATAGTATTTGTTTTCTAAGAAGTCTTTCCTTTTTCTTCCAAATTGAATAACCACCACAAGATACAACTATAGTTATAGATATGAAAATTATTTATAAGTAAGCTGAGTAAATCTTTTACATTTGTTCTTTGAAATATTTAATGTAACTGTTTTGTGCTTCCCAGCATTTTTTGTGTCTTCTCTAGAGAAACATAGTAACTTAAAACTTTGGATAGGTGCTGGCAAAGTTTTCCATAAAGGACCAGATGGAAACCATACAGTATGCCATAGCTATTCATTTATGCCATTGTGTTACAAAAGCAGTCCTAGATAAACAATAAATGAATGAATATAACTGTGTTTCTAATGCTATTTAATTTATAAATATCAAAATTTGAACATTATACAGTTTTTACACATATATAAATATTGTTTTTTTAACTGTTTAAAAATACAAAATTCATGCTTTGTTTAAAAATACAAAATTCAGGACATAGAAAAATAGATCTAAATTATGCTTTGGTTCATAGGCCATAGTTTGTAGACTCCTAGTTTTCGAAAATAGAAGCTTAAAGTTTTTATTAAGTTAATAATTTAGTATTTTATAGGAGAAATTGTCATGCATATTCTTTTCTCTTTTACCAAGTCACTTTGTTGTGTAACAGCTTTAGTTCAGTCCACAGAGCTCATCATATCATATCCGTACACAGTGACACTCTGCTCCAGCTCTGTTGTGTCATCCCCTTCATCTTTGTTTCCTTACTTTAACAGTTACAGTCTCACCTTTCTTTTTTCTCCTGAATATAATGGAAGAAATCTCATTTTTCCTCATGGTTCCCTTTATTTTTCTTAATGTCATGTCCCTTTTCCTGCCCATTACTAATTGTACTATTAATTATTTTTTGATTAAAATAAGAGCAATGTTTTCCTAAACTTTATTGGGTAAAACAATGAATAAATTATATTTTGTGGTAAAAAAGTTTGGAAATGCAGACATATAGTATACCCTTCATACACGAAGTATATTAAAGTTTCTAAAATCTTTGAGTAAAAAATAATTTAAGTTTACTGTCATTCCCAACTTTATTAATCATGGTCTCTACTGTTTGAGGATCTACCTGTCTCACACATGCTAGGAAAAGCCATTCTATAGAATATGTTGTACCTAAGTTGTTTTTTTTAAGAGAGAGGGACAGTGAGAGAGAGAGAGAGAATCAATTTTATTTAGTTTTCATGTGGCTTTTGTTGCTCTGACACTCTGTGTGTACGTGGTACTAGGGTTCAAACCTGCATCCTGGGTGTGTCAGGCAAACACTGTAACCACGGAGCCACCATTCCAGCCCCTAAGTTTGGGTTTTTAAAGGCTAGTAGGACTGCATGTACTTATGGAATATATACATAAGTTTTTAGTTCATTCATGAAATTATAAGCCTATTTTTATATTTATATGAATTTAAAATGTGATTATAGGGAAGGATTTAGAGTAAAAACAATAACAGATGTTTTAGAACAGATTGTATTATTATGTTAAACTTATAATAACATTGAGTTGATTTTTTACTGCTCCCATTGAAGTTTACCAATGGAACCCACTTTAAGAGAGTGACAGTATAAGTAAATGTATGGGCTCAACTGCAATTGTTTGAGTATTTTTTAAAACAAAAATAACTTATCTTCACAGGAGAAAAAATTTAGTTAATTTACAAAAATCTTTGGGGATATGGTTTTTATATGTTAGAAGCTATACTCTTTTTATATTTTATTATATTAGTTATCTAGATCTATCTTTGTGTGTAAAAACAATTTCTACTATAAGCATACTTCATTTTAAGAAACCCCCTTACCGGTTAGTTAGAACAGACAGAAAAATACCCCCCCCACACACACACACAGTTTTCCTCTTATCCTCAATTTGTGGCTCTTTTCAGAAGATGCCTGTCATATACCTGCTGGGAAAGTAGACAGACTGCAGTTAAGGACAAGGTAGAACCTTCAGAAGCTGGTATTCTAGGTAAGTTAGTCACTTGGAAGGCCAGAGCTCTGCTGGCCAATAGGAACTTCTGTGAGATGGACACGTTTTGTATGTGTGCTATTCACTACCATAGCCACTAGCCATATGTGACTACTGAGCAGTCAACGTGTGGCCAGTGTAACTGAGGAGTTGACTTTTAAACTTAATTTTAATTACCTGCTTGTGGCTTGTAGCTACCATACTGGACAGAACACTTTAGAGCAAATTTCATCAGACCCAGTATTTTAAAGTATTTATTTAAGATAATTAGGTTGTAAGTTTTTATTCTTAGAAAAAGATTCTTAATGTGCCTTTTAATAATATATTTCAAACATTTAATTTAAAATTGTTTTCTATTTTTATTACACCTTTTTTGTAATGCTTTGTTTTAATATTTAATTTTCTTACAGATAATAAAAAATATGAAATCACTAAGCGTGATATTCTTCGTGGAAAGTCAGTGCCACATTATGCTGCTATTGAGCCCAATGGAAATGGTCTAATGATTATCTCCTACAAGTCCTTCAAATTTGTTCAGGTTGATAAAGATCTTGAAGAAAATATGGATGAAGACATGTCAGAAAAAGTCCAAAGTAATTTTATATTTAATCTTTGTAAAGTTGTGCATATTTACATACATAGATGTTTATGTCTCTTTTGTCTTTCCAGTTAGGTTATGGGTTCTTCAGGGGGAATAAATAGATGCTTAATTTTTTTTTTGTATTTCCCAAAAAAGTGTTTTTTTTAATACACCACCTAAATAGTGGGGAGTGGTTTAATTTAATAATTTTGTAATTATCAAAGATGTTTTTTAAAAAATCGAATGTCAGCTTCTTTAATAAATACTTAAATAAATGTTTACTAAATATTTACATAAATTAATAAATAAATTGCTGTTGGCATTTGAGAAGCCTGTGATAGTGTTGAAGATAATGATATTTTTAAAAAAGTTAAATGTGTTCTTTTTATTCTTTTTCTTTTTTTAAGAGAGAGGGACAGTGAGAGAAGAAAGAGAATCAGTTTTACTTAGTTTTTCACATGGCCTTTGTTGCTCTGACTTCGTTGTGTACATGATGCCGAGGTTTGAACCCCAGCCAAATATTACATGTTCTTATCTTTCATACTACGCTGAAAGAAAGCTGCTTGAGGGCAGAGTCAGTTAGTTTTCTCAAGGTTAAATGAATGAATACAGGTCATGTTTTAGAATAAAAAGATTAACAGTTCTTTCAGAAGATATTGATATTTGTATACAAAGAATACGTAATATTTTAAAGCTATTCAAGAAAATATCCTTCCATAATCACTGTTCATGTTTCTGATGCTCATACCCAGAGAATAGTATATTTTATTTAATAGATTTTTACAGTATTTAATAATCATACATTTTATTCCTTGAACCTTTTTACTTAAAATTTAAAATAAAAATTAGTATCATCATTTTTATGCCCTTTAAAGAATGAATTCTTTGGGAAGTACTTTAAAATATTAATGTAATTTACAAATATTTTCCCCAGGTTTATTATAAATATATATACAAACAAGTTGTGCTTGTTGGCCTTTTAGTTAGCTTTCTAGCACCTTGTTTCCTCATATATTATGTGGTTTTTTTTTTAGATTATCTTCTATTCTGTCTTACAGTGTTATACTCTCCTAAAACTTTTCCAGATTAACTGTTCATATGGACCACATGCTCCCTAGAACTCCTTTCATTTCGCAGTTGAGCAGGAAAGAGGAGAATGAATACCTTGATCATTGGACCCATACTCCATGATAGCTAGGATCTTGTAGTTGGAAGACTTGTTATAGCCTCCGTGGAACACAACATGTACTTAAATCACTGATTGCCAGTCCACATATTGTTTTTACTTTTGGCTTCTTGTATCTTAAATTCCTTTTTAATTCATTATTTTGTCATAGAACTTTCACAAAAATGATTTTTAAAAGTTAGGGATATTTTATTAATTTGCATGTTTAAAATTTTTCTGAGTATACATACTAGCTTGTTTTCTGTAAACCTCAAGACTGTTTTGTCTGTTGGCTGTTGGGTATTGTCATAATACAAATAATAATGTTTTCCTTGAAAGACCTAAAACATACTTTCTAACGGCACAGAAAAACTACAACCAACCAACAATCATTTTTAAGTATAAACTGCTCTGATAACTTTTGAGGAAGACATTTTGTATTCCTTTCAAGTAGAAATCCAGTATGTGTGTGTGTGAAAGGAGAAAGGGAAGGAATGGGATAAAGGATTGCCGTCCATTGTACTTTATGACTCCTTGTTTTCTGAACATTAGATAAGTCTGGAAGAGGAAAATGTCAAATACAATTGCTACAATTCTTCAAAGGAGTATTCCCCAAAGTCTGTGTGTTTTCATTTATGATTACTTTTTTTGTGTGAGCTAATCACTGGAATATGTGGTAATAGTCCTTTAGATAAATATTCTTATGTTTGAGTCTCTAATTTTGTATGTTGTAGTCTTGTTTTTATTACATAATGTAGTTTTCTTTTCTCAGTAGAACCTCTATATTACTGGCAACAAACTGAAGATGATTTGACTATAACAGTACAGCTTCCAGAACACAGTACTAAGGAAGATGTTCAAGTGCAATTTTTGCCTGATCACATCAACATTACACTCAGGGATCTCCAGGTTTTGGAAGGAAGGCTTTATTCATCCATTGATCATGACAGCAGTACATGGATAATTAAAGAGAATAATAGGTATATTTTAATAGTTTTATATTTGAAATTTTACTTCTTATTTTTTTGTTTTAGTTTTACTCTTTCCACTGTAGTTATATCAAAGTTAAATATTTATATCAAAATTAAGTTGTTTCCTCTGATGATTTTTCTTAAAGTAGATTAAAATTGGAATTTTTGCATTACAGAGCATAATTATGCTTAATATTAAAGATATTAGTATAGTTATCACTTGCAGCATATAGTAGTGCTCATCATTACCAGCTTTGGATACAGTTATAACACTGGGCAAAAATGGTTATTTGTTTAAATTTGAATTCCTAAACTTTTTTAGTAAAAGTCTTTTTTTCTATAAAATTTCATTTGCTTACTAAATAATACATTTCCATTCTTTAAAATTTAAAATATATAACTGATATTGAGTGAGAAGTCTTTCTTCAACCCCGTCATGCCAGTTACCCATCCTTCACTATTACTCTTCCTACTTTCCTTCTACAGGTGTTTTGTATGTTTTCTATCAATAGGTATATCTTTTTCCTTTAATGTACAAAGTTTTTGACACATACTATACACAGTTTATATATCTTGCTTTTGTTCATTTTTAAGAAGAACTCTTAAAGATCTTTCCATTAAGAATATAAACAAGTTATTAATCCTCTTTTGTTGCTCTAATAGTATTTTATACTGCTAACAGCACCATTATTCTAAAAAATTGGTCCTAAGACTGAGGATGTGGATCAGTGGTAGAGCAATTCCCTAGCATGTGTGAGGCCCTAGACTTGATCCCTAGTACTACCACCAAAAAAAAGAAATAAAAAGAAAAAAAGTTTTGATGTTCAATTGTTGGACATTTATATTGTTTCCAATAACTAGATGTCATTTTACTTGTGTAGAAATATATATATGTATATATATACAAGAATACAAGTGGAATAATTAATATTTCTTTGAAAATTATGGCTTTTGTTGTTGTTAATTAGCGTTTTACATTTCTTTTACAAATGGTGTGTTCAGGACACAAAAAAATAAACCATCAGGTAAATACATAATAAATTTCACTTTCCAAAGTTAATTGTTTCCTAATTCATACATTTCTTTCAATTCTTTAAAATCTGTATGTTACAATTTAACATTTGCATTGATTTAATCTACCTGATCTTTAAATTAATAGCTATATAATAAAGATTACCAGTTTGGGAAAATAAAGTTAATTTTTGATTGCAGACAAAGAGGTACTCTATGGTTATACGCTTTCCTTGGTTAACACCTCCCTCTATTCATCAGTATCTCATAGATCATGCTATTTGTATATTTGTACTTAAATTTATAACGTTCTGCACACCTGGACAACAGTACTTTCTGAGTAGTCTCACTTTTTGTAGTTATTCCCCTTTCAAACCATTTGATGCATCATTTTCAGTGTTACTTGTTTATTAAATATAGATCATTTGCCCTTGAATTGTAGGTTTTTTTAGCAAAACTAAAATGAACAAGATTCTTGGTGAAACATCCTCTGGATACCAGAGGAGTAATTTCTGTAGAAGATTCTTCTGTTTCTTTTCAGTAGTATGATTTGTGTAGCTTAATTGAATACCACTTTCCTCACTTAAACTTTTAGATTGGAAATTTTCTTAATTAAGAAGAATGAAGGATTAACATGGCCTGAACTAGTGGTTGGTAATAAACAAGGAGAACTTATAAGAGACTCAGCCCAATGTGCTGCAATAGCTGAACGTCTGATGCATTTGACTTCGGAAGAACTGGTAGGTGGTTACAATAGTAGTGTGACTTTCCAAAAATCCAAAAGTATGTTATGTGAGGATTATGCCATGGTTTTCAAACAGTATTTTGCCTTTACTGATATAAAGCACATAGATCCAGTACTGTTGATCTGATTGATGTTTTAATGTGACTTAAAGCTCTACTATTTCTTATACAGTGTGTATTCAAATATGTGTGGGCATATTGTGTAGGGTGTGTGTATTATGTATTTATATAGTTATATAAATACATATGATTCTCCTTTAAAAGACTCAATTGACAAATGCTGACAAGAACACAATTGATAATTTTATCACCTATATATTAATAATCTACTTACCATTGATGGAGGTTTCTGGGTGGACTTAGGCTATCACAAAGACATATCATATATAGATATGCTATAGATCATATATAGTAGAGTTTTATTTTTTCCAGAAATACGGATTGGTTGTATTTTATCTGTTACCATCCCTGTTTATACATATATATGTATATAAATATTAGAATCCCATTGAGCATGCTATTTCTTTTTTTAAATTTTTTATCGAGTTGAGTTATACTACAATCATAAATACATATAAAGTAACAATATGATATGTATTTGGTCCTAAACCAGAGTTACCCCCATATCACCCACACCCCAGTCTCTTAATTCTTCCATATTTCACCCCTCCAACTGATATAAATGCTTAAATTGTGAATTTTTCCAGACTTAAATGATTGCATAAGTATTATTGGCTTCTGAGGGGGGTAAAGAGTATGATATATTGTTGATTATCTTCCTAGATTCCTTGCTATCCTCCCTCCCTCTCCTTCTCTCTGCCTGTCTCCTCTCCCATCCCCCCTACATATCTATGTGTTGCTATGCCTTTGCTAGGTCTAATACTTGAGGTTTGACAACCTTTTACCCAGGCCTGGGTTTTGCTGTAGCCTCCACAAATGAAGGAAAACATTGGACCCATAAGTCTCTGGGTTTAGATAATGTCACTCAGCCTGATTTCTTCCATTGAAGTCTATATACCTTCAAAGGCTGCAAAACCATTGTTTCTATCCTAACTCTATAGGATGTGTGTATGTGTCTCTATGTATGTATGTGTGTATGTATGTATGTATATGCATGTATTTGTATATATCTCAGAGCTTTTATATCCATTCATCCAGTGAAGGGCATCTGGGTTGGTTCCATTATTTAGCTATGATAAATTGAGCTGCTATGAACATAGATTTTGCTGTGTTGCTGTAATGTGCTGATTCTAACTCCTCTGGAAAATATCCAGAAGAGGGATAACTGGTTCATATGGTGATACACCCCTAATTTTTTGAGGATTCTCCACACTTCTTTCCATAGAGGCTGTACCAGTCTGCAGTATTCTAGTGTTCCTATCTCCCTGCAACCCCTCCAGCATCTGTTGTTGTTTACATTCTTCATCTTTGTCAATCTGACTGGAGTGAGATGAAATCTTAATGTAGTTTTGATTTGCATTTCTCTGATAACTAGTGATTTAAAACACTTTTTATATATTCATTGGCTTGTTCAATTTCCTCTGTTGAGAAGTTCCTATTTATCTCTCTTGCTATTTATGGATTGCATTGCTTGCGTATTTGATATCAAATTTTTTGAGTTCTTTAAAAATTTTGAATATTAGTCCACCCTGTTGGAGGTGTCATAGGCCATGATTATCTCCCATTTTGTAGGATCTCTTTAGATAGTTTTGACT
Organism: Aplodontia rufa; assembly: GCA_004027875.1. Classification (NCBI taxonomy): domain Eukaryota; kingdom Metazoa; phylum Chordata; class Mammalia; order Rodentia; family Aplodontiidae; genus Aplodontia; species Aplodontia rufa. The sequence goes on along the minus strand of PVKS010001380.1, from coordinate 124,591 downwards.
AGTTTCTTGGCTGAGCAAAAGCTTTTTGGTTTAATGGCATCCCACTCATTGATTCTTGACTTTAATTCCTTTGCTTTGGGAGTCTTGTTGAGAAAGCCATTACCCACTCCAATATTCTGGAGTATTGGTCCTAATTTTTCTTCTAGAAATTGAATGGTAGCTGGTTTAATTCCTAGTTCCTTAATCCATTTTGATTTGAATTTTTGTGCAAGGTGAGATAAGGATCTAATTTCAACTTCATGCAAATGCCTGTCCAGTTTTTGCAGCACTGTTTGTTGAATAGGCTATTATTCCTCCATGTAATATTTTGACCCCCTTTGTCAAAGATCAGACATTTAAATATTTGTGTATTTGCCTCAGAATCTTGTGTTCTATTCCATTGGTCTTCAATCCTCCTTTGATACCAGTGCCATGCTGTTTTTGTTAATATAGCTCTGTAGTATTGTTTTAGATCTGGTATTGCAAAACCACCTATTTCATCTTTCCTCCATAGTAATGTTTTGGCTATTCTGGGTTTCTTGTTCCAAATGAATTTGAGAACTGCCTTTTCTATATCTGTAAAGACTGACATTGGTGTCTTGATGGGGATAGCATTGAATTTCTATAGCACTTTTGGCAGAATGGCCATTTATTTATATTAATTCTGCTTAACCAAGAGCATGGAACATCTTTCCATCTTCTCAGGTTTTCTTTAGTTTCTGTCTTCAACATTCAATAATTTTCATTGTAGAGTTCTTTTACTTCCAATGTTAGATTGATTCCCAAGTATTTTATTCTTTTTGAGGATATTGTAAATGGGTACGATTTCCTGATTTTTTCTTCTGCCCTATTATTGTTAGCATATAGGAAAGCTATTGACTTATGGATGTTGGTCTTGTAGCCTGCTACTTTGGTAAATCTGTTTTTAAGCTCAAGCATTTTTCTAATGAAGTTTTTTTGATCTTCCAGATATAGGATCATGTTATCAGCAAAAAGGGATAGTTTATTTACTCTTTTCCTTTTCTTATCCCTTTGATTTCCTTCTCTTGCCTGATTGCACTGGCTAGTGTCTCAAGCACTATATGGAATAGAGGTGGTGAGAGCGAGCATCCTTGTCTTATTCCCGAGTTCAGTGAAAATGCTTTCAGCTTTTCTCCCTTTAGTATTATACTGGCTGAGGGTATGTCATATATGGCCTTCACATAGTTAAGATAAGTTCCTTTGATCTCTAGAGTTTTGAGCATAAATGGGTGCTGGATTTTATTGAAGGCCTTTTCTACATCAATTGAGCAGATCATATGGATTTTGTTATTGATTCTGTTTAAGTGAATTACATTTATTGATTTGGGTATGTTGAACCAGCCTTGCTTATTTGCGGTGAAGCCCACTTGATCGTGATGAATTATCTTCTTGATTTTTTTTTAATTAAGAAATTTCTCAACAGAGGACATTGATCAAGCCAATGAATACATGAGAAAGGGCTGTAAATCACTAGTAATCAGAGAAATGCAAATGAAAACTACATTAAGATATCACCTCACGCCAGTCAGAATGGCAAAAATGAAGAAAATAAACAACAATAGATGCTGGAGGGGCTGTGGAGAGATAGGCACACTAGCACACTGTTGGTGGAGCTGCAAACTGGTATAGCCACTCTGGATAGCAATGTGGAGAATCCTCAGAATCTAGGGATGAACCCACCATATGATCCAGCTATTCCTCTCCTGGGTATTTTTCCAGGGGGTTTAGAATCAGCACATTACAGTGACACAGCAAAATTGATGTTGATAGCAGCTCAATTTACAATAGCTAAATTATGGAAACAACCCAGATGCCCCTCAGTGGATGAATGGATCCAAAAACTGTGGTACATATATATCATGGAATTTTACACAGCAATTAGAAACAATGATAATGCAGCCTTTGAAGGTAAATGGATGGCTATGGAAGAAATTATGCTGAGTGAAATCAGCATAATCCAGAGAACCAAGGGTAGAATGTCTTCACTCATCTGTGGAGGCTGGAACTAGACCCTGACCATTGTGAAAGGTGGTCTATTATTATGTGTTAAATCCGGATAAGGTGTATATAACCTAATACATTTTTAGAGATGTTGTGGGAAGGGGAGGGGAGGGATAAGGGTGGGTAATTGGGGGGCACTCTTGGGGGTAAATTTAATCTTCAGAATCTATATATGTTCTATATTATTTCGTTAAAAACTTGTATGATTGTTCAACAAATAAATTTCTCAATAAAAGAAAAGAAATTTATTTGTTGAACAATCAAAAATGCTTCCAACGAAACAATATGATTATATATATATATATATATATATATATATATATATATTCTGAAAATCAAATATACTCTCTAGAGCTCTCCCCAACCCCTTTTTCTCTCCTTCCCAATACATCTCTATGAGTGCTTTAGGTTGTGTGTCACTACACCTTTTCTGGGTTTAATACGTGAGAGTTGACCACCTTTCACACTGGCCAGTGTCTAGCTCCAGCCACCACATATGAGTGAAGACATTCTTCCGTTGGTTTTCTGGGTTAGGCTGACTTCACTCAGCATGATTTCTTCCATAGCCATCCATTTACCTTCAAAGGCTGCATTATCATTGTTTCTAATTGCTGAGTAGAACTCCATGGTATATATGTACCACAGTTTTTGGATCCATTCATCCAGTGAGGGACATCTGGGTTGTTTCCATAATTTAGCTATGGTAAATTGAGCTGCTATGAACATAGATTTTGCTCTGTCACTGTAATATGCTGATTCTCAATCTCCTGGAAAAATACCCAGGAGAGGAATAGGTGGATCATATGGTGGGTTCATCCTTAATTTTTTGAGGATTCTTCACAGGGGCTTTCCAGAGGGGCTGTACCAGTCTGCAGTTCCATCAACAGTGTGCTAGTGTACCTATCTCTCCACAGCCCCTCCAGCATCTTGAATGCAGTTTGCTAGAACCTTGTTAAGGATTTTTGTGTCAATATTCATCAGGGATATTGGTTTGTACTTTTCTTTTTTTGATGCGTATCTGTTGGGTTTTGGTATCAGAGTTATGGTTGCCTCATAAAAAGTGTTTGGGAGAGTTTCCTCCTTTTCAGGTTCTTGGAACAGCTTAGTAAGGAGAGGTGTTAGGTCCTCCTCATAGGTGTGGTAAAACTCAGCAGGGAATCTATCAGGTCCTGGGCTTTTCTTCTTTGGAAGTCTTTTTATTGCTATAAGGATTTCAGCAGCTGTTACTGGGCTGTTTAGGATTTCAGTATCATCCTGTATCAATTTGGCAATGTTGTATGTGTCTGGAATTTTTCCATGTCTTCCAGCTTATCTGATCTAGAGGAGTATAGTTTTTAAAATAGGTTCTTTTAAGCCATTGGATTTCTGTGTGGTCATTGGTGATCTCTCCCTTTTCATTGGTGATTTTGTTGATTTGCTTCAATTCCTTCCTTCCTTTTAGTGAGATTGTCTAGGAGTCAGTAAATTTTATTTATTTTTTTCAAAGAACCAGCTCTTTGTTTCATCGATACTTTTTGTTTTTTTTTTTTTTTTTGGTCTTAATTTCATTGATTTGAGTTCTGATCTTGATTATTTCCTGACTTCTGGCTTTGGGATTAGATTGTTAATCTTTTTGTAGGGATTTGGGCTGGAGCATAAGCTTATTTATTCAAGAGAGAATGTAGAGAATGCCTTCTGTTTTCTTTTGGACCCACATATCTCCCTTAACCCTTATGACAGCATGGCATTGAATAATAAGAGATTTGGGAATTGCCTTTTCAGCCAACCACAACTGTCATCATCCCATTGACATTTAGACTGGAGCCATCAGGTACAACTAGATGGCTCCATGACCTAGGGGGGGTCATGGACGGGTTTTGATTTCACAGATCCCTGAGAATTCCCAACCATTTAGTTTTACATAGTCTCTCAGGTCATTTTTTAAAAAGTCTCAATAACTTGACTGTATCTTTGCAAGATAGGTATATGCACGTTTGGTCAGTTACTGTGGCATTCTGTTATGTATATATTTACTTTATTGCTTAATTGTTGAATCTTATTACTCTGTGAGGGATATTTGACCAGGCAGAGATTCTTGCAAGGGAACATATTTAAATTACTTTTATGATATTATTTTTCTCTACTTTTGACTTATTATTAACCATAACTCTGTTTTTGTTTGGGTGGATATGTGTATGTATACACACACATGTGTTTAGTGATTATACAGTATATATCTTTATCACCGTCTGTCTTCAAAACTTCTATTATCACTTCACTTATAATTTAAAATCTTTATGGGGCTCTAATGGTGGCTCAGCAGTTACAGTGCTTGCCCAGCATGCACAAGGACATGGGTTCAAACCCCAGCACCACATACACAACAAAGTCTCAGAGCAACGAAAGCCATATGAAAAACTAAATAAAATTGATTCTCCCTCTCTCTCTCTCTCTTACACACTATCCCTCTCTCTTAAAAAAATTTATGATATTTCTATTGTTCCATTCTCTTTATTACTGTTGTCATAGAGTTATTTCTATTTATAAACTTCAGAATACATTATTTTTTTAAATCTTAGCCAGTTCTTTGTTAAAGAAATTAAAAGTACAAAAAGTTTTCATTCACCTACATATTTGCCATTTCCTCTGTTCAGCATTCTTAGTATTCATTCAGATTTTCAGCTGATACTTTTTCCTCTGTGAAGACCTTGAAGTGTAGGTCTACTGGTGATAAGTTCTCTGTCTTCAGAAGTATTTATCTTAGTTTTTTTTTCATATATAATTCAGTATTAAAAGTCTTTTGCTATTTTGGTTTTCCTTTCCGAACCTTAAATATGCTCCATTGTTTTTTGATTTGTACAGATACTGTTAAGAAATCAGCTGTCTTTTGTATCTTCATTAGACCATACATAATATATTTTTTCTTTTCTGACTGCTTTTAGGATTTTGTTTTTATTACTACTTTTTAGCAATCTTTATTTTTTTAAAAGAAAGTTTGTGGGGGCTGGAGTGGTGGCTCAGAGGTTGTGGCGCTTGCCCAGCATTCGGGAAACCCCAGCACCCACATACACAGCTAAGTGTCAGAGCATTGAAAGCCATGTGGGAAACTCAGTAAAAATTGATTCTCTGGGGGCGGGAGTGGTGGCTCAGCGGTTTTGGCCCTTGCCTGGCAAGCACAAAGACCCAGGTTCAAATCCCAGCACCAAATACACAACTAAGTTTTGGAGCAACTAAGGCCATGTGAGAAACTGAATAAAGTTGTTTCTCTCTTTCTCTGTCTCTCTCACTGTCACTCTCTTTTAAAAAATAAATAAATAAATAAAAGTCACTCAAAAATTGATTCTCTCTCTCTCTCTCACACACACACACACTGTCCTTCTCTCTTAAAAAAAAATAGAAAGTGTGCTATGCTTGGAGTTCTTTGACTTTCTTGAATGTATATGATTATAGTTTTCATCACATTTGAAAATATCCTATCTTTTTGCTGCTTTCTTCCAATTCCTTTGTATGTTAGCCTATTTGATACTGTTCCTCAGGTCCCTGTGGTTTTGTGGGCTTTTTTCTTTTATCTTTTTTTTTTTTTCGATACTTGCTTTATTTCAGGGTTAGCGGTCTTTATTTCTGAAATGTCTGACCATCTATTCATTCATGCTTTTTGTTTTCCATTTCAGATATTTTATTTTTATATCTAGAAATTTGATTTGGTTCATTTTTATATCTTCCATGTTGCAAAATGTTCATGTTTTCCTTTACATCTTTGAGTATGTGGACTTGTTTTTAATAGCTGTTTTAATGTCCTTTTTGCTGACTCTGTTGTTCTATCATGTCTGGTTGTTTTTGTTGATTATGTTTTCATTGTTCATGATTCTGAAATTAGTTTTTAATTATTGCTGTAATCATTTTTAAGGATGAGTCAATGTGTTTCCCTATTGTTTGTTTGTTTTACTTATTTTATTTTCCAATCTAAGAATCCAAATCCAGATAAGGAGAAACCTCCCTGTAATGCTCAAGAGTTAGAAGAATGTGACATTTTTTTTGAAGAGAGCTCCAGTTTATGCAGATTTAATGGCACTACATTAAAAACTACTCATGTGGTAAGTTCTTGGCAATAGTGTTTCTAAAAAGTTGTAAGTAAGTAGAAGTTACTTGGATGGTAATTAAATGACCAAATATGTTTTGCAAACGTAACTTTGTCAATTATTGACTGTTATAAATCTGATCATTCCATAAAGCAAGATTGTTCCATAGCATTAAACCTAATGAAACAATAGTGCATTGTTTTGGTACTACTATGTGTTGATATTTTTCAGTTGCCTTTTTTCTGTGCCAGTTTTTTATGTACCCTGTAATGCATAAATTCTGATCCTCTTTTTTTCATTCAACATTAGGACATAAACATTTCCCCCTGTTTTTTAAATCCCTGGTTAAATGGTTGAATTACACTAGGATATTGTTGGTTGGGTAGGTGCTTGTTTAGTGGTTGCCCTATACATTACAGTATTCATGATACTGCTGCTAAAAGTATTCTTTTGTTATATAAAGCTTTTCTATATCATGAATATTTCTCTAATTGAGAGTTAACAGAAGTCAAATTAATGAGTGATTGACTAAGCCTCTGACAAATTGATTTCTACTTTATATTGCCATTAGTAATGTTTTTGGTTATGCCTATTTCTCTATATCTTTACCTGCACCTTCAGTTTTGTTTAATCTTTGCTAATTGGTGTGCAAGATATATAGGATCTTGTTTTATTCTGTGTGTTTTTAAAACTACTGACAATTTTATTAACTATTCTTTTGTGAAGAACTTCTTTGTTTATTTGACTTAACATTTCTTACCGATTCATGTGATCTGATATAAACTTGGAAAACCCTTCTTTATCAAGTGATTAATTTTTTTCCTTTAATTTTGAGATGTTTTTATTATTTAATTCCTTAATTGTCTGGGTGTTTTATCCCCCCCCCCCCCCCCCGCTCACCCTTTTTGGTGTGCCACAAGTGTGTGAATTTTTTCCCCTGAGAATTGTATTCTGTTTAAAAGTTTTGAGAAGTGTGCATCTATATTAAAGACTATTGCCAGGAGTGATTTGGTGCAGTCAGTGTTTCAGGATTTGGTTCGCAGCTTTGTAGATCTAAATTTTTAAATTTAAAAACTTACGAGATAGTCATGCTTAGGGGAATCTTGAATCATTAGTTAATATTATACACTCAAGTGTATGTTACAGAGTTGTTTATGTCAGAAGCATCTCTACTGTTAATCTGTGGCTAATTGGAGCTTGTACATAAAGAAATTAATCTTATTACCAAAACCCAGAAATGATGGGCTTTAGGACACTCAGTTCAAACAAAAGCAACAGAGTCAAGAGAGTTAGTTTTTCCTCTGTTATTCTTTTTTAGAACTCTGAGTCTTTATTATAAGATTTAAAGTCTCAAATGTTTTCACGAAAAATCTTGGAAATTTCTGCAAGATTTGGTCCCGTGTCTTTGTCTTGTAGAGGATTGAGGGGAAAGTGTATTTTAGCAGACTTCATGGAACCAATTAAAATAAGAACTTGATTTACTAAATCTAAATTTAGCCTCACCTTCTTAAGCATTAAAAGAAGCAATGGGTAGGCATAGGTGCTACTGAAGCTGTACCAAAATTAAATGCTTGTTCTTATAGTTAATTTTTATTCCTGCACTGCTCTCTTTCCCACCACCCCATAAATTTTAAGTAAATTTTAAAAAGCATGTGGACAACAGCTTGCTCATCACAGTGTCCCCAACACCTAACCAAAGGTTCTGATTCATAAGTGTTTAAAAATATTTTTAGATCGAGTTTTTGGTAGCAATCATGAAAACAAAAAAGAAGAAAAATTGCTTCCGGTCTGTCTTGGCTCTTAAGAAATTGGCCTTTACTTTCAGTATCCCCTTCCTACTCAATGAGTCTTCTAACTGTAGAGTGAACAGTACTTCAGAGCAGATGACCATGACCAATATGGGTACTGATGCAAAGCCAGATAATCAAAGCCATTTAGCTTTCCTAGGAATTTTGCTTCTTATTGGTTGTTGTTTTAGTTCTGACATATCTCATCAGTGATGCCCTTAAATGTGAGCATACAAGGGCCATCACACAACTGCTCTTTTCTTTAATGCCTAGGATTAGATTTTAGCGAAACTGTCTGAAGTATGATAGATAGATCTTAAATCTGAGTGAACATTATTTGATTCTGTAATGAAGAATCTGGTCTCTTTCCCAAAGTTATACTCCTAAAAGCTACAACTTTTAGGTATTATTTCCTCACTTTTGTAGGGAAGGCACCTGATCTTAGGTGTCATAAATAATTTTTTTTAAGATTTTAACAGTTTGCAATATGTATTTCAAAATTCTAATCTTTTGCAAAGCTTGTGATACAGTGGACTTAATTTTAAAATGACTTTTTAAAGTTTTGGTGTTTTCAAACACCACTAAGAGTTTTTAGGTAGACTGAAATAAAGTATAAGGTGTTAATATGCTCAACTATTATAGTAATAAAATGTCATGATATATTTTAATCCTGTAAAAGGGGTACAATAGTTTTTTGTTGTTTGTTTTTGTTTGTTTTTGATCTTTTGTTTCTGGGGATTAAACCCTGGAGTGCTTTGCCTCTGAGCCACATCCCCAGCCTTTTTTATTTATTTATTTTTTTTATTTTGAGATAGGGTATCCCTAACTTGCTTAGGGTCTCACTAAGTTGCTGTGACTGGCTTTGAACTTGGTGATCCTCCTGCCTCAGCCTCCTAAGTCACTGGGATTACAGCCATGTGCCACCACTCCTGGCTTCATATGTATTTATGCATGTATAAAGTGTTGACAGCTTCCATTTTGTACAATATTCTTCATACTGTGTAAATATGGGTGTGAATTAAAATGTTAAAATTTTAATAACACTATGTTCTTAATAAAATGAAGTCATACTATAAAATATAGACTCAATAAAATGTTAAGTTAGGTTCTGTGTGAATTTTAATTCATCTTAGTACTGCTAAGTAATGTTGATTAGCAGTTTAATGTTGGTCACTGAGAAATTCCCAATTAATCTCATTTCCTATATTTGAGCATGTCAGTTAAAACCAGGGAGTGACAAAGGACCAATACGAAACTTTTGTTGCTGACAAATTGTAAAGCAAAGGCCTAGTAGATATACTCACTAAAAGCTGGAATTTAGCAGATTTAACCATGATCACAAAAAGCCAAACCAGCTCTGACTGCCCCTGCAGGGGTCCCTGGAGGGCCCTCAAGCCTGTTAGAGGAAAAAGTAATAGAATTAAGTAGAATATGTCCACATTTTTCCTCCTATTTACCAACCAGGTTTCATTTTACTTCTCAAGAATTTAAGCTGGAGTATCAGCAGTTTATCTGCTGTATCGTGTGGAAACATCAAAAGTGGGGAAGAAGTATAATATATAATAGAGAGACAAACCTTCTAACCTTGAATATGTGCCCTGGGTTTGTAGAACTAATTGTACTTAATCTCCATTTTGTAGGTGTATTAGGCCAAGTTGAGATGAATGAGGTTTATATGATATCACTGATAAAGCATGAACTTCCACTATTTTCTCTACACACAGTATCATCAATTGAAAATTGGAAATCCTAAGCCACTTCACTCAGTCCCTACTTCGGAATAAAATGTGATCCAAATTAGAAACACAAATAATGAACTTCTATGATTAAAAAGGTTCTGTCTGTAGAAAGTTCAAGGACTATACATTCCCTCATTCACCATAACTCTTAGAGACAGATTTTGATGAAAGTTTTTTTGTGTTTTGTACATAATTTGAAACTTTTTTTTTTTAAGAGAGGGACATTGAGAGAGAATTTTATTTCACGTGGCTTTCATTACTCTGACATATCACTGTGAACATGGTGCTGGGGTATGAAAGTGCATCCTTGCACATGTCATGCAAGCACGTAACCTCTGAGCCTCCACTCCAACCCACTTTGAAACTTTTTAATCAGTCACATCTTGGATTCATTTGCCAGAGTTACCTTAACAGTACTATTGACTGGGAGGCTTAAATAATAGAAGGTTGTTTTCTTATGGTTGTATATGCTAAAATTCTGAAATTAGTGTCTTAGCAGGATTGGTTTCTTCTAAAACCTTCTTGGCTTACACATCATTGTCTTTTCTTTTACCTTTACATGGTTTTTCTCTGTGTTTTCTGCATCCTAATCTCTTCTTATAAAGAACAACTGACAGTAGTCATATTGGATTACGGCCTTCCTTAAATACCTCATTTTAACTTAGATAACTCTTTAAAGGTCCTGTTCCCAACTAGAGTCACAGTCTGAGAAAATGGGATTTAGGAATTTCACATGTGCATTTGGGGAGAGGGGACACAGCTCAATCCATAACCATATCCTTCACTTAGATTTTAGCAGTTCTTAACATTTTTTTCACATTTATTTTTCTCAATATTATTCCTTTGTGTGTGTGTGTGTGTGTGTGTGTGTGTGTGTGGAAACATTTAGCAGCAAGTTGCAGATCCTTTTGCCCCTACTATTTCACATATATACTAAAAATGAAGGACTTTTTTTTGTAGCCATAATACAATTAATGAAACTTAATATCAGTGTAATACTTTTATCTAATACGGATTTTGTACTCAAACTTTACCAATTGACCAAATAATGTTTCTTATAGCAGTTTTTTTTCTTGATGTAGGATCTAATCCTATGTCTTCATTTAGTATTGATGTCTTGTTAGTTTCCTTTAATTTGTAACAACCAGTTACCCAACCTTTTTGACAGTCACATTGTTTTGTACCTTTATGTACTGTCTTTCTTTGATTTTGGAGTTGTATAATATTTCCTCATCATATTCATTGCATTTTTTTTTTTTTGTAAAAATACTAAGTGATTATTTCTTTCCCAGTGTATCACATTAGGAGAATTTTGGTGTCATTTATTCCCTGCTTTTGTGGTGTTAAATTTGATTTTATGATATTCACCAGGTTTTTCTATTCTAAAGTTTATTATCCTTGAGTTAATAAAATGTACTTTTGTAATGATCAAAGTAACCCTTTTGAAGGGTTTAATAGATCGTGTCATTCTCCAGTTCCCATCCTCCCTATAGTGAGTTCATATATGTCACATTGGGAATAACATATAGTATTTTTATCATGGTTTATAAGCAGCCTTCAAACTTTGACTCTTTATATGTGTTACATTTTAAATTGAGATTTAATACACACACATTTGACACAACCGTTTCACAAATAGTACTATCGTTGCTTGAGATGTAGCTGTATTGTAGTACCATTTATTCTATACTATTTTTAATGAAATAAAATAGAAAATTCTGTTTTTGATATGCTAACTAGAGTTTGCTATTATTGAGACGCATAGTTTAAAAAAACAGTGGTATCTACTCCTGATTGTCTTTCATTTTCTACTATTATTCCCCTAGATTACTTTTCTTCAGCTAAACTGGCCTTTGTGTTATTCTCCAAATGTGTTAGCACACCTTTTCCCTTAGAACTCTTGCATTTGTTATTCTCTTTGCCTGAAATATTCTGCCTTTTCTCACTCTTCCGTTTATTCCTACATGCTACCCTCCATCTGGTATTACTTGATATAAAATACAACCATAGTATTTATATTATTACCTGCTTTTTTTCTTATAGCACTTTTTATTTCTTCATATGTATTTGTTGTTTGATACATTTATATGTATCCATTATTAGAATAGTCAGTGAAATTTTGATATTAATTATGATGTATCACAGCTGCAGATGTCAAAAATTATGAAATTTTTGAAGCTGGAAAAATCACATTTTTCTTGTTTCTACATAGCTTTTATATTTTTGTAAATAAATAGTATAAGTGCATTTCCATTAATGGCAGTTTATATTACTTGGTTAAGATCTGATATTTCCTAGGATCTAATAATTATATAGGTCACATCTTAGGTATAAATTGGGATCTAATATTATGTAGAATGAGTGTTCAAACAAAAATGCAACCTAAGATTTTATGACTTCTTTTCCATTGCTTTCAAACATTACTTTTAGACCCAAAACACACAAATAATCTTGTCTATACAAGTTAACTGCCAAAACTGAAATATAAATATTTTATAGTATGTGGATTACCATGTCTGGGGTAGTACCTAGTCAGGGGTACACACTGGTGGTTGCTTAACAGTTTTTAAAAATGAATTTGGGAAACATAGTTTGATGATGAACATGGGTTTGGAAGCACATCTGATTTTAAGTTAGAGCTACTATTTACTAGCTTCTTACTTTACTAGCTTCTTACTTAACTTAAGCCTTCAACCTCTCAACTTCTTGAGATTGAATTTCCTTTTCTGCAGAACAGGATCGTATTCTTAATTCTCAGGCAGTGAAAATTAAATAAGTTAGCAAATACAGATCTGCTCAATACTTCATAATAATAAGAACAAAGTAATATTAATAATACATCCTATGTATTGAATGTGAATTTGGATTTAAACTTTCAATGTTGTTGGTATCATAAAAGGTACTTTTTTTCTAAATAGATAAAACCTTTTTCTTAATACTATTTTTTCAATTTCATTTTGTAGTAGCAGTGATTAAAGGTTGTTTAAATGTCTTTAGTTTGACATTTAATCTTCAGAAGTCTGTAATTGCTAAGTGTTCTACAAAAAGAATTAAGAAACAATCAATTGACTACTTGAAATGCATGTTCCAAATTTTCTCTAGAGAATACTTTACTAATTGCAGTCTTCACTGGTACTTACTTCAAAGATAAATATGACCTTTTCTACAATAAACATGAAAATAGAATAAATTGAAATTATATTTTATTGTCCAGAGGGCTTATGAGTGTAAAAGTTGCTTTTCATTTTAAGCAATAAGGTATTTAGGTGGCATTTACAAGGCATGAATTTTCCAAATAAGTTAATTTTTCTCATTTAAATTCCAAAACTACATTTAAAGTCTTTTTTCCCCATTGATCTTTTTATTTGTCCAATATCTTATATAGAGGATTATGAAAAAAGTAACATTTTATTGACACCTGAGTGTCATTAGTGTGAATACCCATTTCCTTGCTATATATTTCTATACAAATACTCTTAGAGGCATTTGAAGTAAGAAGCCATATTTGCCCTCAGCCTACTCCATTTAAAAAGCTTCCTTTCTGGTTGTACTTGGTTTGTTTTTATTTTTTGCACTGCTATTAAACTACTGGATACTTCTACTTACCTCTGACAGTATCTGCCCAAAGCAGCCATCCTTTTTCTTTTTTGTTCTTCCATTTTGCTCACTTGTCGTTATAAACTCCATGAAATTTTGTTAACAAACTATGTACAATGGGATTTATAGTACCTGTTCTTTTGTTATGGTGGTGGTGGTACTGGGGATTAAAACCAGGGCCTCATACATATTAGGCATGTAGGTACTGTACAACTTAGCTACACCCCTAGGCCTTGCGTCACCTGTTCTTGACTCAGGAACTTTTTGAAAATCTTGTTCTTGTTTCTTTCAGGTAATTTCCCATGGTAGATAGTGGATAATTGCCTCACTTCTGTTTTTTCCACTTCAGAGTTAACAGTGTCTTTGTTCTAGAAACATTTTGTTTTTCTAATATGGGTATTTTCTGTTCAAATCGGATCATGAAAATATACTTTAATTTTGCTTTTTAATCACCATATTTTATTTACATTCACTTAGCAAAACTAGTTATTTCAGTTACTTTGTAATCTTTATTCTGATTTGCTTTTCTTTAGGAGAAAATTCAGTAATCTAAGCTTTTCTAGATTTTAGGGAACAGAGAAATCCTTTTTGTATCTGGTGATGGATGTGAGCATAAATGGGGACCATAGGAACAATAGAAATGATCTCTTCATATCTTATAGAGAACTAAAGACCATTCTGGGAATCAATGCATTAAAAGAACGTCAGAACACTGTTTCAAAAATAACACATAGTTTTGATGATTAGGCAATCTGCTTGTGTCTTGAGAATCAAGTATTCCTTGCTCTCTACCTCAGCACTTTACCTTTATGATCACATTGCCATCTTTTGTATTTGCTTCTCCTGAATGTTGTATTGATCACGCCCTCACTATATATCATGAATTTTGCTTACTGTGTCTTCTTTCTGGTTGTCTTTTACCTCTCTTCTTAGCTTGAATTACTTTTTGCTGTGAACTTTCCAAAGAAGATCTTATTGTTTTGACCAGCCATTATCTAGTAGGTGAGGTAGCTGTTTGCTACTTCATTATGATCATTTTTGTATATTAATGGATAAAAAATAGTTTTGTCTTTGGGTTAGATGCCTACTTCTGATTCTGTTAGTGGAAACCAGGAAAGTGGAATTCTACAGTATGCAATTTGCCTGCTTATGTATATGGAATATCTTGTAGATACTGAGCTATGACCAGTTTGTCAATTATAAGTTGAAGTCCTAGATTTTTTTTTTTTTTAAAGAGAGAAGGACAGTGAGAGAGAGAGAGAGATAATCAATTTTTTTATTGAGTTTTTCACATGGCTTTTGTCGCTTCAACACTTAGCTGTGTACGTGGGTGCTGGGGTTTGAACCCGTGTACTTGCATATGCTGGGCAAGCGCCATAACCGCCGAGCCACTGCTCCAGCCCCTGAAGTCCCGGATTTTTAAGGCAAATTTATAAAAAGCAATCAAGGTAACTCTAGCTTCTGCCTAAGATATTAAAAGTTAAAAAAATTGTCCATCCCAATGTAACAAGAAAAGACTAGATTATCTATGTAATCATAACTTTAAAAAATTTCCATGTCGTCTAAGGAAAAGCAGATACTACCAAAGAGAGATGGGATAAGAACACTGGTTCACCTGAGCATAAGTGGAAGATAGGACTATTATGTAATTAGGTAAGACGGATTCAGCTACCAAGTTGCCAATGTGAGGAAACAAAGTATGGAACGCTTGGAAGCACAGGCATAAGGGAATTTTCATACAGGTTCAGATTGTTCCATATGGATCTTTACCAGGTACTAATGAGAAACACTAGTAAAAGAGCAGGAGACTAGAGAAAAGCTACCTTAGTGGTATAGAATTGGAAGAGGGGAACATCTTATGCAGTGGAAAATACATGTAGTCCTGGCTGAGAGAAGAGCATCAAATCTTAGCATCCCAGTGGCATAGAAGATTCATTGTAGTTTAGGGAAAAGATAAAAAAGAAAACAACACCATATTCATCCTGGAGAAAGGAGCAGAAAAATTACTCAGACAATTAGAAATTTCCTACCCTTTGGGAATGTCGAATTACTGAAAATGCCCAGATTCTGAAACTGAGGACTCAGAGACTGAGGTTGAAACAGAAAATATAGAGCATTCTTCCTTCAATTTTCTAACTCACCTCTCCCATCATCAGGCTAGAAAGCACCAAGTAATAAGTAACAGCAGTCTTCCATTAAAGAAAGAGCAAGAGCATAGAGAGAGACTCATTGCACAAGGAACGCTTAATGCTGGGCCTGGAATAATACCATTGAGGAACATCCTCCAAAAGCTTGGTTCCCATCAAAGTACAAGGTGACACTGGAAAATTTTGAAGGTAATGATGCACTAAAGCTAACTCTAGTAGCAACAAAACACAAATTCATATCAATCCTGTCTCAAACTCCCACTGTCATACACAATCTCCTACACTAATGGCATAGTAGAAGTATTTTCATTCCCTAGCCTAAATACTATGTACCTCATTCTCTACTCTTCTGGGCAAGTTCCAATATTTAATCAGATTTATAAGACATATAGCCAAGCATCATGACATATGCTTATAATCCCAGCTACTTGGGAAGCTGATGCAGGAATATAGCAAAGACCTTCCTGGGCAAATTAGTGAGACCCTGTCTCAAAATAAATAAATAAAAAGGGCTGGGAATGGAATGGGGGGTATAGCTTAGTGATAGGACACCTCTGGGTTCAGTTCCTCATACTGCCAGAAAAATAAAAAGTAAAATTAAAAGACATACACAAAAAGAAGTAAAAACTCCCATTGCCAAGAAACAAGGTAGACAATATAACTAAACTCAGATGACCCATGTTTTGGAACTACTAGGCAATTTAAACAGTGTTTAGTGTATGAAATAAATAGTAAGGATAACAAATGAATAAATGTCAAATATTAGCAGGAAGGTATATAAATTGCAATAGCTTCAAATGAAAAACTGAAAAGAATATAAAATTAAACCATCAACCAAAGAAGAATGCTTCCAACAAGCTCTTCAGTTTTCTCATCTTTTATCATTTGGATCTTCAACGTCCCTGGAAAAGCTTATGTTTTGAAAGCATGATCTCCAGTTCAGAAAGGTTCAGAGGTGGGTCTTTTAATCAAGGATGAGTGCTGTAACTTCAGTGAACTAATCCGTTTGATGGGTTAATAATTTGAATGGACTATTGGGTGGTAACTGTAGGCGGTGGAGTATGGTTGGAGGAAGGAGGTCACTGAATGTATGCCCTTGTGGATTATATCTTGTCCCTTCTCTCCTTAACTCCCCCACACCCAGCCTCCTTACCTGGTTCCATGAGCTGAGCATCTTCCTCTGTCATGGTCTTCCACCATTACATTGTGTCTAACCTCAGATCCAGAACAATGGAGTCTGCTGACTATGTACTGAGTCTCTGAAACCAAATGCTCAAAATAAACTTCCTTATCAGGTATTAGTCACAGCAATGAAAAACTGACTAACACAGGATCCACAGAAAAATAATCAATGACCTTGGAGATAGGCTATTAAAAATTATTTAAAAAAAAAAAAGAAAAAGAAAAAAATTCCAAGAGCTATGAAACAATATCAATGGAACATTCACCAAAATAGACTATATTCTGGGTCATTTTTTAAAAAAAAGTAACAAATTTAATAAAAAATAGTAGTCATAGACAAAATGTTCTCTGACTATAACAGAACTCAATTAGAAATCAGTAAAGAAAATCTGGAAGATTCATAAGGAAAGAAAATCTGGAAGATTCATAAGGACCTGGAAAATAAACAAAACATTTATCAGTAATCGATCAGCTATAGTAGAACAGAGTATTTTGTATTGAATAAAAATGGAAGATTGCATATATAGGATGCAAAGTAGTGCTTAGAAGGTAATTTATAGCATTACATGGTATATTAGAAAAATAACTCATTTTAATAGTTTAAACTTGCACCTGAAGAAATAGAGAAAAAACAAACTAAAACTAAAGCAAGCAGAAAAAAAGGAATCTATGAAGAATTTTCTTTAACTATAAGATAACCAGTAAAATTGAAAACTGAAAATAATAGAGAAAACTAATGAAACTGAAAGCTGGTCTTCTGAAAAGATGAAATTTGGTGAACCTCTAGGCAGACTGATCAAGAGAAAATGAATTGCCAATGTCAAGAATAAAGAATATGGATATCAGTGCAGATATTAAAGATACTGAAGTGCAATAAATGGAATATTGTGAACACTATTTCTTTATACTTGAAAATTTATGTGGAATTTCTTGAATGTGTACTTAAGAAAAAATATAAAACTTTAATGTGTCTGTTAGACATTGAATTTATCTTTGAAAACCTTCCAACAAAGATATCTCTAGGCTTAGATGTCTTCACTGGTATATTCTATCCAATGAAGAAACAATGCCAATTCTGTCTAAACTACCAGAAAATGAAAGTAAGAAACAATTCTTAACTTATTTTATGAAGCATTACCCTGATACTGGATAGAGACGTTTCAGGTAGAATAAACAATGGGAAGGAAGGAAAGAAGGAAGGGATGGATAGCCTTCATGAGTGTAAACACAAAAATCCTAAACAGATGCTAGTAAATCTATCGATAAGTGAAAAGGACAATACATCACGGCCAAGTTGGGTTTGTCCAGGGAATTTAGGGCAAACTCATTACCTGAATATTCAATATAATTCACCATATCAGCAAACTAAAGAAACTTTTGATCATACTAGTAGATGCAGAAAAAGAAATTGACAAAATATAGTGCCAATTTATGATAAGAATGCTCAGCAAACTAGCAATTGAACATGATGCTTCACAGTAAAGGACTCATTGCTTCCTGCTATTATTGGGAACAGGCCAAGATGTCTACTCTCACTGCTCCTGTTAAACATCATGCTGGAGATCCTGTTAAACTCATGCTAATGCAGTGAGTGAAGAAAAAGTAATGGAAGTTAATTATCAAGAAATTCCTGTACCACCATGAGAGAAATGAAATCAAACACTGTTTCAGTGTGTAGTTCTTTTATACACTCTTAACTGGAACTGTTGGATGGAAGTGAAAGCCTGCTTTCCTGTGTGGCATCTGACTAACCTAAGAAGTATCAAATAACTGCAATGGAGCCTTTTTAATTTAACAGTGTGTTACCTGATTTTAAAATGAAAGAGCAAAGAGGCTCAGACTTATTTACCATGTAAAATGAATATCACACAGTGTCTTACTACATACAGAAAGAAAAATCCAGCAATTCTTTATATACCTCATTTTTAAGTGGGAGTGCTGTGTCTCATAGTAGATAGATTATATGCTATTCTACCTTCATAAATTGACTACTTTGTTTACTATACTTTGTTTTTAAAACTTTTAGAAACTTCATTTTGAGTATATTTAAAGAATCAAAATTGTATATAAAGCATATCTTCACTTTTTTTCTGGGCAGATCCCAAAAAAAAGTGCATTATTGCACTTTGAAACTAGATCACTGATAAAGTAGAATATATGACAACAAAGTGGCACACAGAACAATGAATTCATTTGTTTTTGGAATGGTGCAAGAGTTTAGAAATTTGTTTCTAAAGTAAATAATTTGAGATTAGAACAAGGGAATGTATGTATGACTGTTCCCATATGTGCAGGTATAAAATAATGTAAGTGCTGAGTGTCCTTATTAATTTTGCTCATCTTGTTTGTTCAACTTGAAATGCCAGTAGCATACAAACAAAGCAGAATGACTAGAAGTGTAGAATAGTAAAAATGAATACCAACATTTATTAATGTTTTAGTGCCAACCATTTTGCAAGGGTTTGAAATATGTTGTTTACTTTTAACAATAGTGCAATAAGTAAGTACTGTTATTATTACTGAAATTCTAAGAAAATAAATCGGGACTTAACTATCACTACCCAAGGTTATAGTTAACACCCTCAAAGAATAGATTAACAGAATAGAAATAAGTTCACTAGGAAAGGCATCAAATTAGGATATGTTATTTCTTTTTATTAACATTGGAGAAATCTTCTTAGAGGAAAAAATGCCATTTGCATATGGCATAGGATAATGGGCAGAATGTGCCACAGTAGAGAAAAACGTGAATAAACACAGAAAGTAGAAAGTAGGAGAAATAATCTTGTAAATTGTGATTCAGTTTTGTTGCGTGGTTTGAGGAGAATAGTAGGAGCCAACATTGGAAAGGCATGTTGGGGTCAGATTTGGGAAAACTTTCAAACTGTCATTCAATTTTGGACATTTTTCTTTGGAAAGCCAAGAGGAAAGATTATTGAAAATGTAAGCTTTCTGAATTTAAGAACCAAAAAGCACACAGAACTATGTACTAAGCTCCAAGCCAGATACAGTGGCAAAAACTGTAATCCCTGGACTCGGGACACTGAGACTGGAGGAACACAAGTTCAAGGCCAGCCTGGACAACTTAGCAAGACCAAGTCTCAAAAAATAGAGTTGAGGGTACACCATATTGGTAGAGCTACCTTGGGTCTAATCTCTAGTAACAAAGAGAGGGGACAACTCTGCAAGCTCTTAAACTCTAATAATCCTCCAGTGAATGGTTTTTTAAGAACCTAATCATAAAATCTTAACCTTACAGAATCTTAACCAGTTTTTCTGTGAGATATACTACAGTATTTTCAAATCTACGCATATATAAGCCTTGATGAAAATATTTTTAAAGTAGTCGTTTTCTATATAACATTCATTCAAAAAATATTTACCTAGAGTATGGAGACAAGAAGTCAAATTTATGGTATTTAGGCTTGTAGGTGGGTAAAGTGTGAATGCCTGAAAGCCCATCTGCCGTGGAAGCCAAGTCAAAGGGATGACCAAGTTTGAGACCAGTCTGGGCAACTTAATGAGAACTATCTCAAAGTGAAATTTTAAAAGTACTGGAGTGTGGTTTAATGGTAGAGTACTTGCCTAGGATATGTAAGACCCTGGGTTCAATCCCTAGTATTCACTCCCCCACCCCAAAGATATTTAGTCTTATAAGATGGTTGTTTTATTAAGTTGTTGTTGCTAATGTAACAAATTGTCACAAGTTTAGTGGCTAAAGATATCACAGATTTATTCTCTTAAAATTCCAGATGTCAGAAGTTCCGAAATGGTTTGTCATAAGTGCTTTCCTTTGGGGAAGATCAGGAGAAGAATCTATTCCCTTGCCTTTTATAAATTCTAGATGCTGCCTTTCTTAACTGGCTCTGTTCCCAACCTTCAACAGTATATAGCATCTTCCAATCTCTCTTTGCTTTTGTTGTCCCCCTATTGTATCCGTGATCCTCCTCCTTCCCTTTTATAGGAAGTCTTGTTAATACATTGCATCCATCCAGATAATTCAAGATATTCTCTTCATTCAAAATTCTAAATTTAATAACAGAGTTCATTTTGCCAGGTAGAGAAACTTACGCAGAGGTTCCAGGGAATTAATATGTGGATATCTTTGGGTGATAATATCCAGCCCACATATGGTATACATGCATATTAATAATCTAATACAATATGATAATTTATTAAGGATAAGAAAAATGCTTCTGGGCATTTTCAGATTTCAAGCAGCTTGTATATCTTAAGACTTCTGGGAACAGCTGATGGTTGCACTGCATCTTAGGGGATAAGTAGGAATTCATCAGGGGGCAAAAAAGACAGGATGAATCCAGCCAGAACCTTGTCAAAGGTATGGCAGGGACAAACTATGTGAAATTGCTGGTTTTGTAATTAACATTTATTTGATATAATCACAAAAATGAGGTATAAATTAAGTGGGAACAAAGGAAAAGGAGCAGAGCATTAGTCAGGGCTCAGAAAAAGAGACTTTTATCTTCCTCATCCAATTTTCTGCAATTGATCTCTCTTGGTGGTTAACCTTTCACTTGATGGCTGGGGTCTTTTGTTCTTTCCTCACTACTGTTCAGTCAGATATTGGAGGATCAGATTTCATTTGATTGTGTGCGTAATACTGTTAATACTCACTTGGCTCATGAAAATAAATATACCTTTATGACAATATTATTTCAATTTAGATTTTTTTTCAGTTATATTTTTCCTTCTTTGAAAGCCCTTGGTAAACAAGGAAGAATATGAGAGCGGAGGTGCAGGGAAGACAGCTAAAGCAGTGTTGGCTGCATTGAGCCTGTCACAAAAGATCAGTAAGCTAACGGTACTTTTGAAAACAAACCTTACTTAACACTGATTATCAGGAAACGGAGGTAGAGAAGAAATAATCTGTGGTCTCTACGTGCCAGTCTTTCTCCATTAAGAGTGAGATTCCTGGGGTTGGAATGGTACCTCAGTGGTAACGGTGTTTCCCTGGGATGCAGAAGGACATGGATTCAAACCCCAGCACCACATACACAAAAAAAAGCCACATGAAAAATTAGATAAAAATTGACTCTCTCTCTCTCTCTTTAAAAAAAAAAAAAGAGTGAGATTCCTGAATGTCGAATTGAATTATGAGTCTCAATTTGACAAATTTATTAAAATCAATTCCTGCAGGAATCAGTATTGTAGTAACAATTATTGACATAATAAACATAATTTACTTAATACTATAATTAAGTAAATCAAGTAATTTGTAAACAGATCTGAGTTTGAATACCAGTATTCTGATTTTTCTATGTAGTCTAGAACATGTTTCTCAAGCTCTCCAAGATTGTTCTTTCATCTCTTATATGAAAGTAATGTAAGAGGATTCTTGTTGAGAGGATTGATATTTACAGCATGCCTGGCATTTAGAATGTGCTTGTAAATTCTAGTAACTGTCATTGTTCTTGGTAATTATTATAAGTTAGCGTTACTAAGTGTTTGTATTCTGTGCTTTAAAATTATTCTGCTTACTAAATTGGTGCTTTATGTCATACCTTAAACTAGCTACTAATAGTTGAAAGGTAAACAGCATAGTGGTCATAGACTCTAGGTTCAAATTTCATCTCCACAACTTATTACCAGGCTGACCTTGGACAAATTAAATGCCCTGTATGTCACTTCCCTCAGCTTTGAAATGAGTGTAATAGTAGCACATTTCTTTCAGGAATGTTATGAGGAGTCTTCAGTCTTTAAAAAGGTTAGACTAGTTGCTGACATGAGTGTTCAATTTTTGTCAATATTAATTTATTGTGCAATTTTTTTGTCACTTTTTAGGTAAATCTTGGAAGCAACCAGTACCTTTTCTCTGTCATAGTAGATCCTAAAGAAATGCCCTGCTTTTGTTTGCGCCATGATGTTGACGCCCTACTCTGGCAACCACACTCCAGCAAAGAAGACGACATGTGGGAGCACATTGCAACTTTCAGTGCTCTAGGTATAAAGCAAGCTCTTTGACAGCATTTTCTGTTATGCCAAAAATTAGTTATCATTAAGTTCATTTCTCTCTTTCTTTTTGATTTGAGCTGTTGTAATTATATTTAAACTGATTTGTGATATGTTTTGGGTGATGAGGGAATGCTACTGGAACAGGACTAAACTGTTCTTATGCTTGTACAGAAGATTAACAGAACAGAAATGAAAATGGATATCTAACCACTTGAATCATTCTAATCAGTCATTAGTTTATTGTAATTCTTCAAGCTATGCAGTATTAGAATATGAACAGGAAATTTGTATTTAAATTTGTTCATAGTAATTTTCAGAAGCATCATAAATTGGCCTAAGGTGATATACATTAGACGACATCTTTCATTGAACTTAAATGCAAAAGAGCCATTATGAGGAGAACACTTATTGAAAATGGCGGTGAGCAGAAATTAAATTTATGTGGTAGGATAAAAGGGAAAATACTGGTTTCAAAACTAGGGCTTGAAGAAATAAAACAACAAAACAAAAAAAAACAAAACTAGGGCTTGAAATATTTTAAACTACATAATTGTAGACTTACGCAATCATTGATTTTTATGTCAAAATATATTAGTAACTGTTGTATAGGAGAAATTTTGTATGTCAGTTAGCCACTGTTGATTTATTGAAAGGTTGTTTTAAACTGGCAACAGGTAGTAAAATTATGCATTTTAATGGCTAAATATGCAAAACTCAACTATAGAGATTTGTCAGTTATCCCTCATAGTTAATAATGTAGGCTACTAAATTGGTTAATGGACCAATTAGATTTTTATGACCTGAAATACAAAGCTTGATGGATTTAGCCATATAATTCTAGCCTCTCTACTATAATTCCTGCTGTTAAAAAAATCTTCTTCAGTAAGGTGAAAGTTCTGTCATATAAGTTTTAGATGTTCATCTTCCATGTGTAGCCCAAGCCCTCGATTACAGAGGAAATCTACTATACTTGAGTCTAAATTAAATGTTCTTTATATATGATATGTACTCTTGAGATATTATCTACATCACTAGTTCTGTAAAAGATTGCCTGGACAGCTAATCCTAAACTACTCACATGGGAATCTGCATCCTCTTTACTTTTCTTTCTTAAAACCTTATAAAACCAGTTTTGACATAGCTTTGCTCATTTGTTTTTTGATGAGATCCCTATTTTCATTAGTGTTTCATGTTTTATCAAGCATGTTATAACTTTGAGTAACCATGTACCATCTGAAAATCCTAAATTATATTTCAGAATATAAATGGCCTTTAAGATGAAAAGATACTTTAATGTGCATCACTTAAACATGTGCATCACTTAAGATTAATATTTTTTCAATTTTCAAGAATATCCTAATTTTTTTTTTAAGAGAGGGAGGGAGGGAAGAAGAGAGAATGAGAATTTTTGTTATTTAATTTTTTATCTGGCCTTTGTTTCTCCAACACTTAATTGTATATGTTGAATGTAGGTCTATATGCATTTCAGGCAGGTACTTGAATTGCTGAGCTACCACTTCAGCCCTGCTAGTTAAGGTTTTTTATTTTTTTAAGGAGTTGTTGTACAATCAAATGTTTATAAAGTAGCAATATGATGTGTGCTTGATCTTAAACTATGTTTACCCTCAATTGCCCACACCCGTCTCGAGATTCTTCTATATTATGCCCTTATAAGAGAAATAAATCTCTCTCCCTCATTCCCTCCCTCTCTCTCTCTGTATATATATACACATATATATATGTATATATATATATATATATATATATACACACGCACACACATGATTTTGAATTTTTCATAATTAAATGATTGCATAAGTATTATCTGACTTTTCTGGAGGTGGGATAAAGAGTATGCTACATGGTTGATTTTATCCATAGATCCCTCCCTATCTTCCATCCCTTTCCCTTTCCCAACCTACAGTCTGTGGTTCCCCTAGATTATGTGTTGCTATGCCTTTGATGGTTCTAATACATTACTTTTTTTTTTTTTTTTGCTTGAGTTATCTCAAGATTCTGCTTCTGGAGGCTGAAAAAAATCCTGTTACAGTTTTGATATTACTGTATAAAAATAGCACAAACTTTTTTAGGGATGATAAGAGAATGCATTGTGTGAATATTAATACCTTCAGAGATGCATTATGAACAGCCTCCTAAACTAACTTGTTGATGATATTCTATAAACATTTTTTCCGTTTATTTGATAAGAAAAAACATGACTCAGTGATGTTATATTCATTATTCATCCATCTACATATTAAATTATCATTTAAAGATATTTTGGCATGTTAAATTGAGTGTTTTAGATTTCAGATTTTTAGTATCTTAATTATTCATGGAAATTAAATGGAATTATATTGTGCTTTTCTTAAAGAGATGAATTCCTGTTGTGTTCCTTAGGAATTAAAGTTGTGTTTTTGCATCATTTTGGAGAAACTGTGGATAACTGCTGATGGTTCTGAATTCAATCATTGTTGAGTATTTATGGTGTATATTTTACTTAGGCATTTTAACTTATAATACAAGTTAGAAAATATTCAATGTTAAATCATTATTTTCTCCTGTCTGTAAAACATACAATATTTTTTTGTTTATTAGTCTCTGTTTTATATTCTTGGCAGGTTACGTCCAAGCATCAAAAAGAGACAAAAAATTTTTTGCCTGTGCTCCAAATTACTCCTATGCCGCCCTTTGTGAGTGTCTTCGTCGAGTGTTCATCTATCGTCAACCTACCCCCATGTCCACTGTGCTTTATAACAGAAAGGAAGGCAGGCATGTAGGGCAGGTTGCTAAGCAGCAAGTAGCTAGCCTAGAAACCAATGATCCTATTTTAGGCTTTCAGGCAACAAACGAGAGATTATTTGTTCTCACAACCAAAAACCTCTTTTTAATAAAAGTAAATACAGAGAATTAATTTCCTCATCATGTTGACTTCTCTGTACTGAAAAGGTATTCAACAGGGGCTAGAGGGCTGGGCAGTTATACTATAACCTGTAAGTTTTAATGTTTTAAAAATATCTCATGGATTTTTTTATATTTTAAAGGATATTAGAATATGTTCAAAATATTATGATACTATCAAAGCTATGGAATGAAGCTGCAGATTTAGAAAACATGTGCTTCTGTAAAAAATTTAGAGTATTGGCAAGTATAATTATTTTTAAAAAACAGGCTAGAATCTCATCTTTTATATGAAACATGTATAGTTCAATGTTTAAAAGTATCATGTACTTTTCATTGATTAGATTGGTGCATTCTGTATCTGCAGAATGCACAGGGTAACTTAAAATGTTGAGTATTGTAAATACTTATTTAAATGGACTAAATACCTGAGTCTACATAAAGCAGGAATTATAAAAGTATAGCAGGTCTAATAGTCTTAGAGACCAGTTGTCTTTCAGATTAAGCATAACTTTATTTAATTTCTGTCTGTTTTGCTCTGCCACTTAGGTAAGGCACATTATACATTGTTGCATAAGAAACCACCCCAAAACTCAGTGTTTTAAAATAAGATTTTTGATTTTTAGTTTTTATTTATCTGGAATTTTTCTTAATACTATTTTGAGGTATGTATTATATAAGACCTTACTTTAAGAATCAGAAAGTGAAGATAAAAAGATGTAAGACAGAAAATATCTGTTCCTAACATACCTTTTGCCTATCTGGGCAGATATTTGACTGAATTAAACTGTAATAAAGAAGGAAAAACAGGCTTGAGAGATAACAAGAGAAGGGAAAAGACAGGGGTTGCTAAACCCCATCTCAGAATGCAGTTTTCTAGAGAGAAATGTAAATGGAGTTTAAAATATATTACTAATTTCTCACCCCTCTGCCCTTTAGGGTAAAAGATTTGTAACTTGGGTACATGGGGAATGTCAAAATCAGAAAATATAGTTTCAGAATTGAAAGATCACATAAATTTACTTTCATCTTCACTCTCTGGTACCGAGGAAGTTGTTTTCAAGTTTCTTTTCATAAATATACAATTTTGAGGTGTTACGAAACTATTTTGCAGTGAAAATAATGTTCCCCCCTTAAAAAGCAGTTATAAATAATTTATAAAGCCCTGTTTTGTTAAAAATATTAACCAGCTATATCCATAAACACAAATGTAAAAATCTAAAATAAAGTCTCAATGTGGAGAGTATTGTTATACAATTTAAAAATATATTTTTTTTCACCATGAAATAAGGCCTCTTTTGAGTACATTGTAATGGGGGAACTGACCTAAATTGTTTTAGGTAAAAAAGAGAAATTACAGTCTCACATTGCCAGAAGTCCAAAAATAGATTAAATAGTCAATTTTCACTCACAACCCACTAGTTCCATGCTTCTGTATGCTTTGTATTTTTAGAAGTTCTCTACTTATTGTAGTGAGAAATATGGTTTTTATATCCCTTCATTCTTGTATCTAATAGGAAGCCTTTGTCCCAGAAATCACAGCAAAAGGTCATTATGAACGATTGGTTCTGAATGGATCAAGTTCCCATTTTTGAGCCAACCACCAGGATAGGGATTTTGCATTTGAAAAGTACCCACCAGCTTATCCTTAAGTAATGCTCTCCCTACCAGGTGCCAAGAGCAGAGTTATTAACACACAAATGTATGGAATTAGAAATTATGGTCTACCTTCTGAAATAAAGGGGAATGACCCCTGCTTCCCAAAAATATAAGAAATGTGCACTGAAATGAATTGTATTATAAGAAAAGTTATTAATAAAAACAAATACAATGAAACCATGGGGTTACATTAATAGACAATTTTGATAAGTTTTTTGTAAAAAATCAAGCATTACTTTAACAGCATTATTAGGGAATCAACTGAAAATAAAAGGAAAATTACGATTAAAAAAATGAAAGTTCTTCACAAATGGAGTCAGGAAGGCATTTAAGAAGCAGGGTTTGTGCACAATTTCAGCTGCTGCGTGGAATGTGAACTCTTGTCTCCACCCTTTGACCACAGACATCCAGAACCAGTGGACAGTTACTCATGATGCATATCAAGGGGTCAGTCTTAGGATCCTTGTTTTATGGACATTTCCATTCTGTGTATACCTTCTCTTCTATCAGTCATTTCCCTGTTCTCAACATCTAATAGCCCATGTAAGCTCTCACTTTTCCTGCCTTCATTAGAACACTGATTCAGAACATCTGAATCTATGTATCCCAAATTGAATTTCTTAAGACCTCTGCTCTCCAAATAAAGTCCTTTTCACGTTTGCTGTGTATGAGTTTGGCTTGACCAATACAACATACAATGAAATGCATGTTTATTTTCTGATATTATGAAATAGTATTTTGTCTTCTGTGCCATTGCCTGGCATACAACTAAAATCCTTGGAATTTCCAAAGGATTTTGTATGCTAATGAGTTGGAAGGAGGAGTAGCTACCCATAGGTAGCTTCAGGACAGGTGTTGGTCACTGGAAGGATGAAGGCATGGTCAGAGGATTGGGTTAGAGCTATGGGATCTTCATCCCCAACCCCTGACCTTCAAAGAGGCATGACTTAGTCATGCCGATGTAATGAAGCCTCCATAAAACCCTACATGGACAGATTTGGGAAGCTTGCAGGAAAGTGAACAAAAACCATTACTTACAAGGAGATTAGCTCATCCCAACACCATCGGGACATAAGTTCCTATACTTGTAACCGTTCCGGACTTTACCCACCCTTTGTATCCCTTAAAATTATCCTTTATAATAATCTAGTAAACAAGTATTTTTCTGAGTCCTGTGAACCACCCAAGAAAATTAATCAGACTTGAGGGGGGTTTAGGAACTGATTCATAGTCAGTAGGCCAGAGAGGAAAAATAACCTGGGGTTTGCAATTGGCATGTGAAGTATGGGGAGCAGTCTTGCAGGATTGAGGTAGGGATCTAACCCTACCTCCAGATATATAGTGATATGAGAAAAATTGAGATACCCTACATTTAATTACAAGGATCAGAGGTTAACCTGTCAACAAGCAGTAGCCAAGAAAAAAAATTCATGTTCTTGAACTTTAAATCTCATCTCAAACATGATCTGTTTTATTTCCTCCAGTATACACTGTAAAATGGGGACAATAATACATTCCTCAGAATTATTTTGAAGGTTGTATGTTATATCGAATGCCTCATTTTTAAATATGGTACGGTTCTCAAAAGTTTATATAATGTCTTGAAAATATACAACTGTTAGATAAGAAATGAATTTGTAATAGCATGCTATTGTGTATTAAGATCCCCCTGACTCTGAAAATGAGTAAATCCTTCAAGAAAAGAACAGTTTGCTAAGCATGCTACCTTCTAGGTTTGGAGAACCACCCTGTTGTGGGTACCAGGGCTTACTGAGAGACCAGTATTCAGCAGAACCTTTCTTACCACCACTCACTCTTACTACCTCCAAGTGCTTTTAGAGGACTGAGATGGAGACAGAAATTTGCCATTTGGCAAGGATGAGGGAGGGAGTATCTGACTAGTTTTCCAGTTTCTTATAAAGTTTGGGGAGTTTCAAGGAGTGACTATGGCCAACAGGCTTTTCTACGTACCCAGTGCTGCTACAGCAAGGTAAAGCTCAGTATGGACAGGTGGTTTGGTAGTGAGACCAGACCACCTGAGGAAAGCAGCAGGACTCTGGGATGTTTTCTGGCTTACTGATAGGTGTGGAGATGGGTTCTCTTCACATCTCAGGGACCAGTATTGAGGATGAAAGTAGATGAGACTGAAAGCTGGGAGGTTCTCCATACACTACCAGAGTATATGGCAACAAGCACTGTATCTGAGGGCAGGTTCAGGGTACTGCCACATGGCAGTAAGATATAATTTGGCTGTGTTTCCCGGGAGCATCTGTCAA
Source organism: Aplodontia rufa (assembly GCA_004027875.1). Lineage (NCBI taxonomy): Eukaryota > Metazoa > Chordata > Mammalia > Rodentia > Aplodontiidae > Aplodontia > Aplodontia rufa. The sequence goes on along the minus strand of PVKS010001380.1, from coordinate 95,271 downwards.
AGGCAGAAAATTTAATTCATGGGTGGGAAGAGGCAGGACAAAGAAGCTAGGCAATTGAGTGTTAGTGACAGCAGCAATAGGCTGTGATATGGTGATTGAGCACCTGACTACTACAACTAGACTGGTTCAAATCCCCAGCTCTGACCTAGACTAACCATGAGATTGGGTGTTATTTAGCCCCTCCTTTGCCTATTTCCTTATCTGTAAAAGGTGTTTTTTTTTTTAATAATTATACCTACTGTATAAGATTATTGTAAGAAGTAAGGACAAACAGGAAACAATGTTTGGCATATAATCAAGCAATGATAGCTGTTATTACTGCCATTTTATATAAATATTGAAAAGAAGCAGTACTTGGATGGGGAGATACAAGAATGTTAGGCTTTGTGAGATTCTGAGCCTCCTCTGGGTAAGAAGTGGCTTGTTCATCTTTGTATTTACAAGGACTTCTCCATAGTAGATGCTCAATAAATGTATGATCAATAAATTAATGATGAAGTAGTGTTGAGGAATGTATAAATGTCAGGAAAAAGGAGATTCATTGAGAAAGTAAAGCACAGAACCAGGAAGTTAATGCAGGTATGTGAAGTGGCCACTGCCTTAGTTGGGATAGTGCAGGGTTTCTCAGCCTCAGCAGTGTTGATATTTTGGGCTGAATAATTCCTGGTTATGAAGGGATGTGGTGCATTCTGGCCTCTATCTACCAGATATCAGTAGCATACTCCATTAGTTGTGACAAACATTTCTTCAAATATTGCCATATGTGTGCTCTAGGGAGAACTACCATGATGGAGTACTGGGTTTATGAGGGGGAGTAGGGAAAATAAGGTTGGGACATTAGGTTAATGTCATATTGGTAAGACTAGAAGTCTTGGGTTAAAGATCTCAGAGCTTATTTTGAAGATGTCGGGAACTGTAGGAAGTTGGGGCTGGGAAGTAGTGAGAATAAAGTGATATTTAAAAGGGTTCTCCTTGGGGTGGAGCTCAGTGGGGAAGCACTTGCCTAACATGTGTGGGATCCTTGGTTCCATTCCCAGCACCTAGAAAAAAGGAAAAGGGAGGCTGAGTTCTGTAGAAGACTACAGACAGCCAAGGAACAGGAGGCGTGAGGGCCATGACAAGGGTGCTTGTGAGAGCAGCTGCGTTGCTGAGCTGGAGTAACAGTGGCAGTCAGAAAGAGAAGGTTGACAGTATAGAGAAAGAGGACAGGGAAGGAAGGAAATATAGTATAGATTTCTCTTTTATGGTACATCTGTGATCAGGAGAAAGTTGTAGATGAAATATATCATCCGTAATTTGAGTCATCCTGTGTTGAAAATCCAGACCTAAATTTCTTTGAAAAAAAAATCTCTTAAAGTTAAGGACAGAGAATTCTTTCAAACATAAAAGCAAAAACCTTTGGAATATTCAATCAAAAGAAGTCTAATACTGTCTTAAATTCACACATATCTAAATGACCAGTTGACATCTTTGCCTTCAAGTTCATAGATGCCATCAGCATTTAAAAATTCTACATAACAACTACAACTAATATAGTAGCACCTATTATGTACTAGTCCCTGCTTTAGCTCTTTACATGTTAACTCCTTTTTCATGTCAATCCTGTTATTTAGTTTAAGTAACCTGTTTGAGTTACGTAGCCAGTAAATAGCAGAGCCTGGATTTGAACCAAGGCTATCTATACTCTGCTGGGTTCTTAACCACTTTTATAACTGCTTTGCATATACACACACAGGTAGTAAATAACTGTCCTGTTTTGTTTTGTTTCTTAAAGCAGTCCTGGGGATGAACCAAAGGGCTTGTGCATGACAGGCAAGCCCTCTACCACTAAGCTACACCCCAGCCGGGGTCCACATTTTGATGCTTGTAGTGATGATGACTCACATGTGTCCCAAGTCTCTAGCAATGATTGAGAAATACACTGTGCCACAGACTGTCTGCCTAATACTCTAGCAGCTTAGGACATATACGATATTGCTTTTATTTTGCTGCTTGGTTAATTTTTGCTCCATTTGTCAGTATTCAGTATGTTCGGAGACAAAGGCCTTGGGAAAGTAAATAAGTAAAAGTATTTAGACTGGGCTTGGTGGCACACGCGTATAATACTAGCTACTCAGAATACTAGCTACTTGGCAAGAGGATCCCAAGTTCAAAGCCAGCCTTGGCAACTTAGCAAGACCCTGTCTCAAAATATGAGATGTTGCTCATGAGTAGAGTGCACCTGGGTTCAATCCTCAGGAGGAGGCGGAGGAGAGGGGATTTGATCAAACTTGGTTTATGAGTTTAGAAGCTCATTTCGTTCCATACATGGTGGGATGGTCAGAATAATTTCCAACATGATTTCCATAGCACTATTTTGAATTCCTTCCAAAATAATGCTTTTTTATGACTTCCCCTCTGCTGAGGGAGTGATCCCAGCTGTGAGATAATTCCTAATAGGCCTGGAAAGGTTATTATAGTTTGATGCAACTAACTGTTCATGAACAACTTACCTTCAGGCAATGCTTTCCTATAGTTTTTTGACTCTTCTTTGTGTCTTTGCTCCTTTTTCTTTCCTTTTTTTTTTTAATAATCCCCCTTGACATGTTTTTCTTAAGGCATCACTTCAACCTTTGTTAAATGCTGGCTTAAAAGCACTTGTTTACTTACACAAAGACCTTGTTTTACAAAGATAGCAGCCAGCTAAGCTCCCAGGTCTGCCAGTGTCCATGAGTCATTGACGCAGCAGGAAAGCCTGTTGACCTGTTTACCAAGTCTGCCTTCAGTGGGGACGTTGCAGTGACAGACTTTTTAGATGAGTGAACTCTAATAGGGGTTCAAAACGTCCTTTCCACTGCATTCCTGGTAGGACTTTGAGTTGATGACTCAGAAGGATTGACTCGTAGAGGGAGAGGAGTGTGTATGAGCCATCTGTTCTCAGCAAAATGAGCTCACTTGGGTGCTAACCAGTATTGATCCTAGCTTTGACAGCAGTGTAAAAGCCAGCAGTGCAAACTTTTAACCTGATGTGAAATTAGAAAATCCAATCAGTCCTCGGGCATCAAGAACCAAATATAATGGATTAGGCCAGAAATGTTGGTTTTAATAAACAAGAAAATTTAGCATTGCCATATGCATTTAAGGTTGTTCAGCAGGAAGCTTTCGACAATTGTGTTCCCTGATTTTCTCCAAAAATCATTTAAAACCACATGAAAAAAAACTATTACCATCATTTTGTTTTCACCCAGAGCAAAGTAATGTGCTGTTCAATAGCATCCTTTAAATAATATTGCCTTGCTGGTTTTGCCCATTCTAGACTTCTGAATTGAATCAAAATAGGAATCCTAGAGAGTTTCATGAACTTGATATATTTTTTTGCTGTATTAGTTGCCAAATACATCATTACTAAAATGAAAAATTAGTGCAAACTTGGTGGCTTTAAACAACACAAACCAATTATCTGAGTTTTGGAGGTCAGAAGTCTACAGTGTATCTCACAGGGCTCAAGTCAAGGTGTTGGTAGGCAGCATTCCTTCGGGAGGCTCTCGGGGAGTGTTTGTGCCTTTGCCTTTTCCAGCCTTAAAGGGTGCTTACATTCCTTGGCTCACAGGCTCTTCCCCCTCAAAGCAGGTCTTGGCTGTTTGAGTTTTTCCCGTATTGCATTATTCTGATAGTGACTTTTCTGCTGCCTTCTCTACTTCTAAGTGCCCTTCTGATTACATTGGGTCTCCAGGGCAATCTCCCTGTTTTAGAGTTAGCATATTAATAATCTCAGTTCCATCTCCAGCCTTCATGTTTCTTTCCCATGTGTTGTAACATGCATAGATTCTGGGGATTCAGATGTGGGCTTCATTGTGGGGGGCATTATTCTGCCTATCTCTGCCGTCCATACTTTGCTACATAGAGTACACACATTCTTAAGTCAGTATTATAGGTTGAAGCTTTTACAATCATCTTAATTTCATCATTTATTTTATTAATATATGTATATATGCATACATGTTAACAAATTTATATGTATATATTTAATCTCTACTTCAAATCCTGTTTGAAATAAAAACAATGTATAAATATAAGTAGAAATATTTGCTATAATTATGAAAAAAACTCATAAATGAGGTGATCATATAAATGGATAGTAAAAGTCTAAAGATGATCCTGAAATAAGAAGGCAGTAAGTAGATCAAGCACTTTTAGAAGTACTTTGTGGAGGGGCTGGAGTGCTGGCTCAGCTGTTACAGCACTTGCCTGGCATGCACAAGGATGCGGGTTCAAACCCCAGCACCACGTACATAATGAAATGTTGAAGCAATGAAAGCTATCTAAATAAAATAGATCAAGCACTTTTAGAAGTACTTTGTGGAGGGGCTGGAGTGCTGGCTCAGCTGTTACAGCACTTGCCTGGCATGCACAAGGACGCGGGTTCAAACCCCAGCACCACGTACATAATGAAATGTTGAAGCAATGAAAGCTATCTAAATAAAAATATTGATATTCTCTCTCTCTCTCTCTCTCTCTCTCTCTCTCTCTCACTGTCCCTCTTTAAAAAAAAAAACTTTGTGGAAGACATAAGTTAGTTGATGATGCAATAGGTAGTGAAAACAATAGTGCTATACACCATGAGAAGGCTACTGAAGAAAGAGGGATCAGTTTACTACAGTGGAGCTCCTGTGGGCTCAGATTCAGTCAGGGGAAAGGGGATGAGGCTGCAATGGGAGAGATTAACTTAATGTCTGTCTGGTCAACTGGACCTGTGGGCTTCCTTTCTCTCTTCTGCCACAAGTCATTCATTTTTGTTTAAAACAAATGGCAGACTATATTTATGGTTTTCTTCAGGGTCTTAGTTTTTTTTTTTCTGACCAGGCATTCTCTAGGGGGGAAAAAAAAGAAAAAGAAAAGAAAACTTCAGGAGCCTAAGTAAGTAAATTCAGGGTTATGTCCATTACTTCACTGTGAGTCAACATAAAACTATCTGTGAGGCTGCAAATCTGCCCAAATTCTGGAATGAGAAATACTTTTCTCAGAAGTGCTAAAATCTTTACCAACTGTTCTTAGTTGGTATCAATTTTTTTTTTAAAGAAAGCAACCCATTTTATGCTTTGGAGAAATGTGATCTGTGAAATTCCCAAAACTGAGGAAATAAGAGTCTTCAGGCTAAAAGGACCCACCTCTTGTCCAGCAAAATAAACACGGAAAGACCCACACCTAGATACTGTTGTCAGCTTTCACAGTACCAAGATTAAATGCTGATCCTACAAACTTCAAAGGTGGCAGGGCGGGGGAGGGGAACCTACATATCACTTAAGAGTCATACTGATGTCAGATACATATTTTCCAATTATACTGGGAAATAGAATATAATGCATTGTTAAGTTCAAAATTCTATCATAAAGTTATTTCTCATCTAGAAATGTGTATCCAACAAATCATCAATTTAGTGGAACCAAAGAATAAATATATTTCCTTGGATATAAACTTTCAAACAGTTGATTATTTTCATAGTAAGAATTTGTCCAACAATAGAATATGAACCAAGGGAGGGAAGAACATGACATGCTGAAAATAGTGACCTCTCTCCTGCAAAAATAAAGTAGTAAGAAGCATCTCATGAGGACAGCTGTGTAGTAAAGAGCAACAAGTCCAGTTAGGAACTAGAAGACGGCTTTGAGAGGGAAAGCTTTAGGTCAGAGGTAGATTTTTATAGAAAAAAATAATTCAGTAGTTGAGATAATCAGTTTGCTAAATATACTGAGTATGCTAAATATAAATGTAAGAGCAAATTATAGAATTTGCCAACTTAAAAATTGGAGAAGAAAGTTGTGTTTCAAATATGCTGGTACCTTGTATGAAGTTAAGCATTTTAACCTTAATTCTTCCTTTGAGTAGCATTGGCTCAAGCTATTTACTTATAGAGGAGGAAATGCGATCCTAACAACTATTTGGGTTTTCAATGAATAGTACTTTTACAATCATAAATATAAAAGAGAAGTAGTAGTGGAATACAGGAGAGAATGAAGTGATACTAAAGGCCATGAGGTATGTGACATGGCTGTGCCACAGGATGTCACCAAATCTTTATCGCAGCTTACCAAACTCAGGCAAGCTTGAATGAGTGAATTTTATGGAAGCTTTCCACAGAAGAGGCTGTCAAGATTGTGTGCATGTAATGGTATGGTACATGTAATGTGCAAGGAGGCTGGGTCCCAGTCTCTGGAGTGGCAGGGATAATGTAATATTCCTTCCTAAGAATCAGTTAAAATCTTTGGAGGAAGGGATGAAGGTTCAGGAGGATGTGGTACAGTTTTGATATCCGTGGATGGATGATAGATTTGGAAGAGCAGTGCAGAAGAAAATTTCACCTATATTTGAATCACTGGCATTATACCTGCATCAACTATAGTAAGCAAGGACTTTGGTGGTAAGCAACAGAATCACTTGGAAAGATCTAGCTGCACGAACCTTGAACTAACTGTGATCTCAGAAAGTGAGCCAGAACTTAAACACTATTGGCACACATTTCTGTCTGTTCATCTTGGTGTATCATCCCCATTCTCTCGTACTGCATCCTGGATTCTTCCATCAGCTGGTAATGTGAGTGACAACAGTTTATAGCGTTATATCTTAATAACTTCATGATTGACAAATCCCAGTGATGGACTTCAGATGGACTTGACATGGTCCATATGCTTATTTCTTTGCAGTCATTGTGGCTGAAGGAGCAAGACTTTTCCAATAGCTCAGATATGTAATGGGGATTAGGCTGGTTACCAGATTATAGGAGGCCTAATAAAACCCGTGAAAGAATTCTAAGCCTAGCTTGTTTCTACAACACAAAGAAGCAAAACAATAAAAACTCCAAAGCTAACACAAATACAAAGAGTACAAAAAAAATCATAAATCAAGAATTTTAAAAACTCTCACTTGAGGTAAGAGAACTGAAACCATGGACTATCCATGGCTTATTAAACTTTTGGGATATAGAGATCAGAATATGTGAACACCTGCTATGCAGGCACCCACCAAGAGGAATTTTCTATTCCACTCAATCTCATAAACCATACAAATTAGTCATAGGAAAACAGCTTCCTAGCCACAAATACAGTTAACTTCCCTAGCAATCTACTGTTCTCAAGGTGGCCTTTATCTGTCTTCAGGAAAGCTCACCTTCTCTGTCCTCTACAATATCTGCTTCTCCCGTGCACTCTACTTGTCTTCAGGTTCTGCTTTTTGCTTACAGCAATATATCACATAAATTCGTCTTTGCTAATGTGCTACGTTACCCAGGTAACAGCTCATTGTGGATGACCTAGGATAAATCTCCCCTGTATCCAAAGTGTCTCCCTATGTCATTTATTTTCCTCTAAAATGGTAGTGTCTTTTTCATTAAAATGCTTGAAATCCTTCAGGTGATTAGGTTTATGGTAGCCCAATTAAACAGAACAATAATGATTTATGTAAGAAGTTAGGCTACAGTCTTTGTTTTGTTTAATAAAAAGTTTTCCAGTCTGCAACAATGTTCTTAAGTCCTATAACCTTGCTTTGTGGCATTGTCTCTTTGTGACTTACTTAGATCATCTCCCTGTTTTGTTTCTTAGAAGGTTGTTAATCCTCCTTAAAATTATTCTTTAGGATTTATAAGCTGGAAATCCCAGCTATAGTGTTGAAACCACTGAGAAAACAGCAGGGGCTTTGGCTCAGGATAGACCTTGGATACCTTTTTGATCTGCCCTTCATCCTTCTTGTAACTTCAAGCAAGACACTTAACTTTCATGAGCTTATTTCCTCAACTATAAAAGTGGTGGCAATACCTTAATAAATGTAGCACAAACTAAATAAGATATTGAACAAATCTCTGTTCTAGATCTCTGTCTCTGGCCTAAGATCCACATGTGGCCTTTCCTTTGCTCTGCTCTGTGTCACAAGTGGGTGGACCCCTGCAGGCTGATTCTCCCAGGGGTTCAGCTTCCAGCTGGAATCAGTCCAGAGGTACCCTGGAGAGGGAGAAGCTGAAGTGCCCCTCCATCCTCTCCTGTGTTGGAGCTCAGTTCTTGCTCATCAGGTACAGGATGATGTCAGGGTCTGCCAGGTGATCCTGGCCCCTGGGCTGTTATACTTTTACCTTTTCTCTCTGCTCCTCTGGCCTAGGAGTAGTAATCCTAAATTCTTGCTTCAGTAATCTCTGCCTGTTTCACTCTTCCTTATTTGGCTTTTCATCTCTCCCATTACTCATGCCACCAGCTTTATGTTGTAAATGCTTTTTCCTGATTAGTCCCTGACTGATATAACCACTTAGTGTAGTAATGGTATCTGGTAGTTATTTATCTTCTTAAACTCATACTTTAGGATGAAATTGTCTTAAGAAACCCAAAACTGGGCAGTAAAGTGATAAAAAAAAGATTATACTAAGAAACTTTTACATTAGAGGAAAAGAGAACTGGGTTGATTCTGAATATAGTATAAGCAAATGGGGATTTATGGCCAAGGAGCCAAGTGGAGATCAGTGGATGAAAAATTACTAGGAAGAAACATTGGACTGGAGAGATGATGAGATATTAAGGGTGAAGGATGAGAAATCAGATCAAGTATTAAGGATGGGACATTTTCTCTATGAAGACATAGCAAAATTCCTGCTATAATTGGGCAATACAGACCTGACACGGATGGATACCAATGTGGAAGCTTTGGGGGCTTAGAGGTGCCTGACTAAGGTTTAGTCAAGGAGAGTCTGACAATATCTAAGTATATGTCACTAATCAATAGAAGATGTGTTGTGTATGAATATTATAAAGAATATGGTTGCATGCTGAGAAATAATTTCAAATATCTGCAAAGTGGGAACAATTATAACCATATTGCAGAAATAGCATAAGCATTCTTAATTGTTAATATTAATTAATGATGTTGAAGTTGTCAGAGTTGAAACGGAATCCCTTGTGTCAACCCTAACAAAAAATAAAGCCAGTAGGCTTAAAGGAAGGGTTTATCTAAACAATTGTCTGGTAATAAATATCTCCAAAGACTCTACCCAAACTGCCTTACACAAAAAGTACTTCTATAAGGACATTTACCCAGCATCTGTACAACTTCAGATGTGTGCCACATTATTATTAATCCTTGTGGCCAAGGTTTATTGTTTCAAAATATTTTATTTAATCCTTCTAATTTTTTCCTTTAGAAACTTGCCCTTACCACAACCTCCTTGAATATCTCATAGGTTACTATGGTATGTGTGCTCCCATTGTGTGTGCAATTTTAATCCCAAACATAATATTCGCTGGAGAATCTCTCTCTGGTTGCTATTTAAATTGATAGTGTTATACATTATCTCCCTGAATTAAGAATCTAATATATTTCATTTTATAATTTCTGTTTTTCATATTACTAAACTGTATATTTGATATCTACTGAAATCACACATAATTTTCCCTTTGGTTGATTATTCATCTTTGCTGGTAGAAGACTCATAGCAATGAGCTAAGAATGCTATTAGACTGCTTCATTACTATCCCTATAAAATCTTGCTTTATATACTCTTAGTTAATGGCATCGATGACCAATAAGTGGAAGGGGAGAAAAAATAAACAACAAAAAACAACAACCCTGACATAGATATACAGGAAGGAGAGAAAAATAAGAAGAGTAATAAGAGTCCTAATGTAATTCAAGATCCTGGTTCCAACATTCCTGAAATCCAACACCTTTTTCCTATTGGTGAAATCCCCCAACATCCTCATAATAAATTTGCCTTTTTGCTTTTGCTAGGTTGAGTTCAATTGGGCCACTTTCTAGCAAGTATCAGAGCTAAGGCAATGGCAGGTGCACTCCATCACAGAAGAAGAGAGGCCATTTGTTACTGGCCTTGAACAAACAAGATCAGAACACAAAATAGTGACTAGATAAAGACCTTTATTTAACTGATTATGATTATTGAGAATGGAGAGAGAATTTGGAATTTTACTTAAAAGACTCATTCTTATAAAACCAAGAATCTTTAAAAAAAATCCACAGCTTTCAAAAATTTCCATTAGTCAACATACGAATCTCTATTTTCAAAGTAATCTTGAAGGATTTTGTGAAATTGTGAACATTACCATCACTTGTTCACAGTTTTAATCTGTTTCTCTCACTCTCCATCCATTTTGCTAAATAAATCTGGCTTATTTTCCCCAAGTTGTAACAAAGATGTTTAAGCAAAGAACCCATATTTTCTGACTCCTTTCTGCCTTAACTAATAATTTGGCAGCAATAAATGAATTACTTACATTTTTGGTACGATAGAAGTGAGTCACTGTGTGTCTTTAAAAGTTGAACTGAAGAAATAGGACACACACCTAAAACAATTTAAAAACTAGTAGAAAGATAATACAATACATCACTTGACACTAATCAGTGGGTTGTCAAATGAAGAAATGGATTGGAAAATAATTTTAGAAGTAATTAATCCATCTACAATGGGCTTTTGAAGTTCTTTATTGCCCAGATAACAAGGAGTTCATATTGTTTACCTTTTGTTCTCAGAGCCTTGTACAGTGCTTGTCTATTTGTAGATCTTCATTAAATGTCTGTTAAATGAAGAAAAGCAAAATGCCTGGCTCCAGCCAGCTGTACTGTTTAGCCTGTGTCAAGGTTAAAGTCATTGGATAGGGAGAAGTTCAGGAAAACAGAAACTACATTAGGTATTTCAATAAGGGGACTTCAGTACAGGAAAATAGTTACACAAATGATGGAAGATGAGAATGTAGCAAGAGTGTTCCAAAGTAGGCCAGAGATAATATCTCCAGATAGGAACCATCCCACCATTGCCCCTTAGGTCTGGGGAAAATGGGGTAGTTTTGAGGTTACCCTGTAGCTCCTTAAGGAGCTGATCAGAATTTTGAAGTGGGACTCTCCCCAGTTGTGGCAACTATTGGGATCACAGTGGGGGCAAAACAAGGTCAATTCTGGGAATGGCAAAAACACTTGGAAATGAGAGAAACAGCTACCACAGAAGCATTGCTGACAAGACCAGAGACAGAATATGGTAGTCCTCTATTTGTCCATCTCTGTAGTGCAATGTTTCTCAAACAGGGGTGATTTTGCTCTCCAAGGGACACTATAAATATCTAGAGAAATTTTTAATGATCACAGTAGGAGTGAAGAATGTTACTAGTATTTGTGATAATGACTGTGGACCCTGCTTAGCATTCTACAATACACAAGAGAGTCTCAGAAAAGTTATATAGCCAAAATGTCAAGAGTGCCAATACTGAGAAATGTTTTTTTCATAGAACCTGAATGAAGGCACATGACAAGGCAGTCTTAGAAGAGTAGTTTATAGAGTCCTTGTCCACAGTACCAGAGTGGAGCCTAGAAGAGTAGATTTGTCACTTGGAGACAACACATAGATGGCACAGGCATCTGCCATTTATGGATACAATGAAGATATGAATGTCCACAGGCCAAATCAAATTGATAAATGGAGAAAGATAAATAATATGACTAATTTTCAAAAGCAAATTGGTATGGTTTAAGATATATGGTGTCCTCTAATATTTCATGTGTGAGACAATGTGCAAAGGTTCAGAGATGAGATGATTAGATTATGAGAGGGTCTTTTTTAACACCATCAGCTGTTTGAGCCACTAACCTGGATTAATTGGGTCATAACTTTGGACAGGTAGGGTGTGTCTGCAGGAGGTGGATCACTGTGGGGTATGCCTCATTTGATTAGGTCTATTGGGTGTCCTATAAGCTTCCTGGATGAGCATATCTGACTTTATTTATATATGGGCAAAATTTTCTTAAGCAATTTCCTTGAGAATGTTCCTTATCTCATTCATTTGTGTTTCATTTTCTTCCTGTATCCCAATTATTCTTAGATTGTTTCTTCTCCTTTCATCCCAGACATTTTAAAAATTCTGTTCATGTTCTGTTAGGTTTTTTTTTCCTTTTCTTTTTTGTCATCCGTGTTATCTAGCTTGTTCAGCCTGTCCTCATTGTCAGAAATTCTTTCTTCAAGAGCTGAGGTTCTGTGTTCTATAGAAGTTAGTCTATTATTAAATTCTTCCATGGTTCCTCTTATGTCATTGACTGCAGATTTTAGCTCCATTACTTCCTTTTTCAGTATGTCTATTTCTTTGATAATAGAGTTTTTCATCTCTTGAATTTTCTCACTTAGTTACTTTATTAAATCTTCATTTAGTTCATTGTTCCTTTTAGTAATCAGATCATTGATAATATTTTCAAGGTTTTCATCTCAACCCCTATCCATGGTGTCCTTTTTAGGGGAATTTTGGGTTTGAGGTGAACCTATCCTTGTTTGATTCTTCATTTTTGAAGAGCTTATTCTGGATCTCCGAATTGAGATTTCCTGAGGGGAAGGTAGGCAGTTTTCCAGGTGGTTATTCCTAGCAAGTCAAAGGGTCAGATCAGCCACCAACTTTTTATTTTATTTTAAGAGAGAAGGACAGTGAGAGAGAGAGAGAGAGAGAATGAATTTTTATTATTGAGTTTTTCACATGGCTTTCATTGCTCCGACACTTACTTGTGTACATGGGTGCTGGGGTCTGAACCCGTGTACTTGCATGTGCCAGGCAAGCGCCGTAACTGCCGAGCTACCGCTCCAGCCCCAGCCACCAACTTTTTGATGATCACCTTCTTCCAGATGCTGTTTCTGCCTGGTTCCTTGCGTTGCTCTACCTTTTGGTTCCAGGCTCTAGGTTGCAAATCTGAACCTACTGGAATGTCTGGTGTCAGGTAGGTGGTGCTGCTCCAGGTGGGGAACCACCCGTGTTTGGTCCTGAGCAGGGGCTGCTCTGAACGGGGTTCCTACAGGTCATGTCCTGAGCACCTTCTGGCAGGACTCAGACAGGCCCCAGAAGCAACATGGCATCAGGTAGCAGGGGCTGCTCCAGGTGGAGATCCTCCCCTGGTTGGTCCTGAGCAGGGGCTGCTCCAGATGTACCGACCAGTCCTGTCCTGAATGCCTTCCAGTGAGACTCAAACAGGTCCCAATCAGAATGTGGGGTGTCAGGTAGACAGGGCTGCTCCAGGTGGGAAACCTTCCCTGGTTGGTTCTCAATAGGGCTCAGCTAACATTATTCTTTCTTTCTTTCTTTCTTTCTTTCTTTCTTTCTTTCTTTCTTTCTTTCTTTCTTTCTTCATTCTTTCTTTTTTAAAGAGAGGTACAGTGAGAGAGAGAGAGATAAAGTGAGAGAGAGAGAGGGAAACAATTTTATTTAGTTTTTCATCTGGTTTTCATTGCTCCAGTACTTGTGCATGCCAGGCAAGCCTCAGAACTGCTAAGCCACCGCTCCAGCCCCAACATTACTCTTAATGGAGAAAAATTGAAAGCATTTCCTCTGAAAAATAGGAGCAAGACAAGGATGCTGACTTTCCCCACTCCTATTCAGCATAATCCTTGAAACTCTAACCAAAGCAGTTAGGCAAGAAAGGAAATTAAAGGGATATGAATAGGAAAAGAAAAGCTCAAATTATCTGTTTCTCAATGAGATGATCCTTTATTTAAAAGGCCCAAAAAGTTCCATCAGAAGACTTCTAGAACTCATAAATGAATTCAGCACAGTAACAGGATACAAAATCAACACCCATAAATCTATTGCATTCCTATATTCCAATGATGAATCTGCTAAAAAAAGATATCACAAAGCTATACCATTCATAATAGCCTCAAAAAATTTGGAATTAATATAACAAAAGAGGTAAGAACCTCTACAATAAAAACTGCAGAACACTAAATAGAGAAATTGAAAACATTAGAAGAGCAAAGACCTCATATGTTCTTGGATAAGCAGAATTAATATTGTCAAAATGGTCATAGTACCAAAAGTGCTATGCAGGTTCAATACAATTCTTATCAAGATAAAGCAAGAGGCATCACAATACTGGACCTCAAATTATGCTACAGAGCTATAATAACAAAAACATTGTGATACTGTCACCAAAACTGGCATGTAGACCAATGGAATAGAAGACAAAACCACATAAACATAATTATCTCATACTGAACAAAGGTGCCAAAAACATATGTTGGAGGAAAGATAGTCTTTTTAGTTTTTAAGAGAGAGAGAATGGGAGGGAGAGAGAGAGAGCAAGAGAGAGAGAGAGAGAGAGCAAGAGAGAGAGTGAAAGAGAATCAATTGTATTTAGTTTTTCATCTGGTTGTTATTGCTCTGACAATTAGTTGTATATGCAGTGCTGGGGATCTAACCTGGGTCTCAAGCATGCCAGACAAACACAATACCACTAAGATACTGCTCCATCTCCAAAGGATAGTCTTTGTAACAAATGGTACTGGGGAAAATGGAATTCCATACGTAGTAGAATGAAATTTAACCCCCATCCCTCACCATGCACAAAAGTCAACTCAAAGTGAAATTAGACCATAAACCCTGAACTTACTTGAAGAAAATGTAGGATCAACACTCCAACATGTTTGCTTAGGAATTGACTTCCTAAACAAGACTCCTAAACCACAGAAGTCAAATAAAAGAATCAATAAATGGATGATATCAAATTATATTTTTATGTAGGATATGCTTTCTAAATTTTTAAAAATTCATTCAACAGTCTTACATATTTTAGGGAGTCATTAACCATTCATGAACACATGGATATTGACAAAGCCAGCCAAGGCTGATGCCAGTTCATGATCTCTCCCCTTTAAGTTCTCCCTGTTCCCATGTTTCCCCTACTTTACCCCCATGAAAGTTGTGCTCATGGATGCTGAGGGTCCCTAACTGGATTGGTAACCTACCTTCCTCCCTCCAGCTCCCATGATATTCCCCCTAACTCCTCCTTCCCCTCCCTGCCCCCCTCCCTTCACCCGCTAGCATCATAGCCATGGTTTCCCCTGCTTATGTTAAAATTCACCAATGTTGAAGTTGCTATTCAGCTTAGCCAACTTTCCATTTGTCTCCAATTGTATTCTATCTTCCACATATGAGAGAAGACATTCGGCCCTTGAGTCTCTGAGTTTGGGATATTTCACTTAGCATAATTTTTTCCATCTCCATCCATTTGGCTGCAAATGCTATCATATCATTCTAAGAGCAGAGTAGAACTCCATTGTATATACGTACCACAGTTTTTTAATCCACTCATTCAGTGAGGGGCATCTGGGTTGGTTCCAAAGTTTAGCTATAGTAAATTGAGTTGCTATAAACATTGATGTAGTTGTGTCTCTGCAGTATGCTGATTCTAGCTCTTTTGGGAAAATACCCAGGAGTGGGATACCTAGGTCAAAAAGTGGTTCCATCCCTAGTGTTTTGAGGAGTCTCCACACTACTTTCTAGAGTGGCTATATAAATTTGCACTCCCACCAGCAGTGTGATAGTGTTCCTTTCCTCCCACAACCCCGCACCCTCCAGCAGCTGTTACTATTCATATTCTTCACTTTTGCCACTCTGACAGGAGTAAAGTGGAATCTCAGTGAAGTTTTGGTTTGAATTTCTCTGATTGCTAGATTTGTAGAACATTTTCTCACATACTGATGGGCTTTTTGGACTTCCTCCATTGAGACATTTCTATTTAGTTCCCTAGGCAATTAATTGATTGGGTTATTTGTGGTTTTGGTGTTCAGTTTTCTGAGGCTTTGTATGTTCTGGATATTAGCCCTCTGTCCAAGATGTAGCTGGCAAAGATTTTCTCCCATTCTGTAGGTTCTCTCTTGACACTCTTGACTAATTCTTTAGCTGTGCAGAAGCTTCTTAGTTTAATGGCATCCTGCTCATTTATTCTTGGCTTTAATTCTTGCGCTATGGAAGTCTTGTTAAGGAAGGCACTGACAACACCTATGTTGTGTACTGTTGATCCTATATTTTCTTCAAACAATTGTATAGTTGCTGGTTTAATTTCCAGCTGCTTGACCCATTTGGATTTGATTTTTGTGCAGGGTGAGAGGTAAGAATCTAATTTCAGTTGTATGCATATGGCTGTCCACTTAATCCAGCACCATTTGTTGAACAGACTGTCCTTCTTCCACACTATGCTTTTGCCCCCTTTGTCAAATATCAGATGGTTAAAGATTTGAGGGTTTGTCTTGGTATTTTCTGTTCTGTTCCATTCATCTTCATTTCTGTTTTGATACCAATACCACACTGTTTTTGTTAATATAGCCCTATAGTGTAAGTTCAGGTCAGGAATTGTGACACGTCCTGCTTCCTCTTTCTTGCTTTCTTGCTTGTTTTGGCTATTCTGGGCCTTCTGTTATTCCAAATGAATTTGAGAATTTCCTTTTCAATATCTGTGAAGAATGTCATTGGTATCTTTATGGGGATTGCATTGATTCTACATAGGGCTTGTGGTAGAATGACCATTTTGATTATATTGATTCTGCCTATCCAAGAACATGGAATGTTTTTCCATCTACTCAGGTCTTCTGCAATTTCTTTTTTAATGTCCAATAGTTTTTGTTGTAGAGGTCCTTCATATCCTTTGTTAGATTGATGCCCAGGTATTTTATTCTTTTTGAGTATATTCTGAATGGAACAGATTTTCTGATTTCTTCTTCAGTGGAATTGATGCTGGAGTACAGGAAAGCTATTGATTTTTGAGTGTCGATCTTATAACCAGCCACTTCTCTGAATTCATTTGTAAGCTCTAGAAGCCTTCTGATTGAGCTTATTGGGTGGTCTAGGTGTAGGATCATGTCATCAGCAAATAGAGA
Source organism: Aplodontia rufa (assembly GCA_004027875.1). NCBI lineage: Eukaryota > Metazoa > Chordata > Mammalia > Rodentia > Aplodontiidae > Aplodontia > Aplodontia rufa. The sequence goes on along the minus strand of PVKS010001380.1, from coordinate 78,626 downwards.
TAGCTTGACTTCCTCTTCTCCTATTTGAATTCCTTTGATTTCCTTCTCTTGTCTGATAGCTCTGGTGAGTGTTTCAAGGACTATGTTGAATAAGACTGGTGAAAGTGAACATCTTTGTCTTGTTCCTGAATTCAGTGGGAATGCTTTCAGTCTTTCTCTATTAAGCATAATATTGGCTATGGAATTGTCATAAATGGCTCTTACAAAATTAAAGTATCTTCCTTTGATCCTTATCTTCTCCAGGTGTTGAATTTTATCAAAGGCCTTTTCTGCATCAGTCAAGATGATCATATGATTTTTATTTTTAATTCTGTTTAAGTAGTGAATTACATTTATTGATTTTTGTATGTTGAACCAGGCTTGAGTTCCTGGAATGAAACCCATTTGATCATGATGTATTATCTTTTTGATGTATTTTTGGATCTGGATAGCTAGAATTTTATTAAGAATTTTTTCATCTGTGTTCATCAGGGAATTGGTCTGTAGTGTTCTTTTCTTGATGTGTCTTTGTTAGGTTTTCTTATCAGGTTTATATTTACTTTATAAAAAGTATTTGGGAGGGTTCCATCCCTTTCAGTTTCATGGAAAATTTTGTAAAGGACCATTGCTAATTTTGCAAAAAGGTCTAGTAGAACTCTGTTGAGAATCCATCGGGTCCTGGACTTTCGTTTTTGGAAGGCCTTTGATGCTGTTTTGATTTCGCTACCTGAGATTGGTTGGTTTAGAATTTCAATATCCTCCTACGTTAATTTGGGAATGTCATATGTGGCAAAATATTTATCCATTTTTTCCAGATTATCAAACTTGGAAGAGTATCTCTTTTCAAAATAAGTTCTGATAATCTTCTGGAATTTGGTTGAGTCAGTGGTTATATCTCCATTTTCATCTTTGATTTTGTTGATTTGCTTCACTTCATTCTTCCTTTTGGTGAGGTTGGCAAGGGGTCTGTCAATCATATTTATTTTTCCAAAGAACCAACTATTTTTTTGATACTTTGAATTTTTTTGTTGTTGTTCTCAATTTCATTGATTTCAGCTCTGGTCTTAGTTATTTCCTGCCTTCTATTAGGTTTGGGATTGGATTGTTCCTCTTTTTGTAAGGATTTGAGTTGGAGCATAAGTCTATTTATTTGGACTCTTTCATGATTTTTGATAAAAGCACTCAGTGATATAAATTTACCTCGAGAGTGTTTTCATAATATCCCAGAGTTTTTGATATGTTGTTTCATCATTCTCATTCATTTCCAAGAATTTCTTGATTTCTGTTCTCATTACCTCTTTTATCCATTCTTCATTTAAGAAGGTATTATCCATTTTCCCAATATTTGAGTAGTTTCTGTTGTTTTTCTTGCTGTTAATTGCTAAGATCATACCACTATGGTCTGACAGGATACATGGGACTGTATCAACTTTTTTTATATTTGTTAAGAATAGCTTTGTGGACTAGGATGTGGTCTATTTTGGAGAAGGATCCATGAGCTGCTGAGAAGAAGGTAAACTCAGCCAATTTGGGATGGAATATCCTGTAAATGTATGTTAAGTCCAGTTGATTCATAAAGTTGTTTATAATAGAGATATCTTTGTTGATTTTTTTGCTTTGATGATCTGTCTATTGTTGATAATGGTGTATTAAAGTCCCCCAGTATTATTGTGTTGAGATCAATAAGAAGTTTAATGTCCTTGAGTACTTTTTCCATATATTTGGGGGTTTGTAATTGGGGGCATAATTATTAGCTATCATTATGTCTTCTTGATGTATTGTTCCTTTTACTATGATATAGTGACATTTGTCCTTTTTTTTTTTTAAGAGAGAAGGACAGTGAGAGAGAGAGAAAGAAAGAGAGAATCAATTTTTATTTAGTCTTTCACATGGCCTTTATTACTCTGATACTTAGTTGTGTACGTGGGTGCTGGGGTTTGAACCCGTGTCCTCGCGCATGCCAGGCCAGCGCCATAACTGCTGAGCCACTGCTCCAGCCCCTTTCTTTGTCCTTTTTGACTAATTTTTGCTCAAAATGAAATTTGTCAGATATAAGGATTACAACATCGGCTTGCTCTCTTGGGTCACAAGCCTGGTAGACTTTTTGCCAACCTTTCACCTTCCATCCATGTCTGTTTTTGGCTGTGAGGTGTGGGATGACATTAAGCCAAACAGCTTCTTCACAGCAAAGGAAACAAGAGTATGAAGAACGCCCATAGAATGGGAGAAAATCTTTGCCACCTGCTCCTGCTTGCCACTTAAGGCATTAATATTCAGGATATACAAAGAATTCAAATAAAACAAAAAAAATCTACAAATGGTCAACAGATATATGAAAATTGGTCAACATCTCTAGCTATTAGGGAAATGAAAATTAAAATTGCAGTGAGATTTCATCTCATTTCAGTCAGAATGCCTATTATCAAGAATACAAGTAACAATAAATGCTGGCAAGAAGTGGGGGAAAGCAGACTACAAATGTGTGCACTCTAGAAAGCAGTATGTAGATGCCTCAAAAAACTAAGAATGGAACCACCACATTACCTAGCTATCTTACTCCTCAGTGTATATACAAAGGATTTAAAATCAGCATACTACAGTGAGGCAGCCACATCAATGTTTAAAGCAGTACAATTCACAATAGCTTGACCAAGTTATGTATCCAAGCTAGGAGCCATTCAACAGATGAATGGATAAAGAAATTTTGGTATATATACACAGTGGAGTATTACTCAGCTGTAAAGAAAAACCACTTTATGGCACTTGCCAGTAAACAGATATAACAGGAGTCTATTATGCTAAATGAAATAAGCTAGTCTCAAAATGTCAAAGTTCAGATATTTTCCCTAATATGTGGAAGCCAATCCAAAATAAGGGGAGGTGTTAAAAAAAAGAATAGAAGAAAGATCAGTGGAACAGACAAAGAGGAATGAGGAAGGGAGGGAGGAATGGGATAGGAAAAGGCAGTAGAACAAACCTGATCTAACTTTCCTATGCACATATATGAATATACCACAGTGAGTCTCAGCATCATGTACATCCGCAGACAATAATTCAAAAAAATAAGGAAATAGCAAAAAGATTAGTAGAGTAGGGGGAAAGGAAAAGGGGAAGGGTGGAAGAGAGAAAGGGAAGTACTGGGGACTAAATTAGAATAAATTATGTTTCATGCTTTTATAATCACATGTCAAATGAATTCTATTGTCATGTATAACTAGAAATAATGAATTAAAAGAAAGTTTCTTCATTACTAAGCAAGAAAGATGAAACAGGTGGTTTAGGAATACCAGATCTAAAACTATACTATAGTGTTATAGTAACAAAAACAGCATGTTACTATTATCAAAATAGGAATGAAGACCAATGGAATAGAATAGAAGACTTTGAAACAAACTCACAAATTTTTAAACATCTGATCTTTGACAAAGAGGGTCAAATATAATACGGAGGAATGACAGCCTGTTCAACAAATGGTGCTGAACAAACTGGACTGCTGCTTGCAGAAAGCTGAAATTCTTTTCTCTCACCTTGGACAAAAATCAAATCATAATGGATCAAGGAACTAGGAATTAAACCAGCTACCATCCGACTTCTAGAAGAAATATTAGGACCAATACTCCAGCATTTGTAGGTGAAGACTTTCTCAACAAGACTCCTAACGTGAGAGAATTAAAGTAAAAAATCAAGGAGTTGGGATGCCATTAAGCCAAAAAGCTTTTGCACAACTAATAAATGATCAAAATTGTCAAGAGACTTCCTACAGAATGGGAGAAAATCATGGCTTGTGATTCTTCTGATGGGGAACTAATATCCAAAATTTACAAAGTACTCAAAAATCTTAAACACAAACAACCCAGTCAATAAATGGGCCAAAGAGCTAAATAGAAACTTCTCAACAGAGGAAACTAAGCAAGCCAATGAATACTTGAGAACCTGTTCTAAATCACTGGTAATCAGAGAAATGCAAATCAAAATTGCATTAAGATTTCACTTCACTCCGGTCAGACTGGCAAAAATGAAGAATGTAAATAATAACAGATACTGGAGGAGTTGTGGGGATATAGTAACAATAGCACACTGTTGGTGCAACTACAAACTGGGAGCCTCTCTGGAAAGCTGTGTAGAGACTCCTCAAAAAATCAGGGAGGGACCCACCTTATGCCCAGAAGTGTTAGAATCAGCACATTACAGCGACACAGCAAAATCTATATTCATAGCAGCTCAATTTATAATAGCTAAATTATGGAACCAACCCAGATGCCCCTCATTGGATGAATGAATCGAAAAACTATGGTATATATACATATGTACCATGGAGTTCTACTCAGCAATTAGAAACAACAAAATTGCAGCCTTTGAAGGTAAATGGATAGGGATGGAAGAATTCATGCTGAGCAAAGTTAGCCAAACCCAGAGAGTCATGGGTTGAATGTTTTCACTCATTTGTGGAGGCCTGTGTGAAACATAATCAACCTCATGTATTAGACCCAACAAAGGCATAGCAACACATAATCTAGAGCAATCATAGATATGTATCAGGAAGGAGTGGGGAGGGGCTAGAAGGGGGAGAGAGGGGGGAGGGAGAAGAGGGAGGGATCTAAGGGGTAATTCTGATTTAAGAATATTTTCATATAATATTTTTACTTTATATGCATTTTTGATTGTATAATAACAATTTCTTAATTAAAAAAGAAAATTTCTTGGGTAGAAGGTAGATTAGTCTAGATGCAACTTAAATATATAAGAAGGAATGGAAAACACTGGAAATTATAAATTGGTAGTTAAAATATATGTTTTTATTTCTTCTCTAAATTTCCTTAAAGATATATAGCATTTAGAAACAAAATTATAACACTGTACTGTTGGTCTTATAACACCCATGCATACACATCTGTATCTTAGTCTACCAATACATATCAATATATTTAACAATGGTCCTGCACCTTAAAAATAGGAGACATGAAATTCTGCTTTTGTAAGTTTCTTATGTTTCACCTGAAGCAACTAAATATTAACTCTCTGTAGATTTGAATAAATTAAAGATGATTATAATCCACAGAGCAACTAAAAATTGATGTAAAATGATGAAAGGAACCCCAACACTGGGTCATGGAAAATACAAGATGGACATGGAGTATTTTCCGGTGTCAGAAAATGTGAAAATAGAAAAAGATGGAGGAGAAGCTGGGGGTGTAGCTAAGTGGTGGAGTGGGCACTTATCATTTGTGAGGTCTGTGTTCAATCCTCTGCAACAAACAACAACAACAACATTAAAAACAGGATGGGGATAGATTTATATTGTAAAAGCGTTGGAGCTGATCTGAAAGAGCTCCTAATGGTCCAAATGGGAGCAATTTTAGCAACAGAAAAATAACAATAGTTATTAGATTATAATCCAAAGAGTAAAATAAAAGTATACGAGTCTACACTGATATAAACATATTTTGAATAAATAAATAAAGGAGGAAAAAGGGATAGTTCTTGCTTGTATAGGAATCCCAATTAATAAAAAATAGACATAAATAAGATAATAGAAAATTACTATGTGAATACCATAAGAATAATCGTTGTAGGCAAGAACCATTGATCGATGTGGTCTAATGCTTGAGAAACAATAGGATAAGTTGCACAGTCTCAAAATACCACTGAAGATTTAATCACATAGAAAACATAAATGTTTATCCATTCTGTGGTATTTTTACCAAAAATGTATACATTCAACCCAAAGAACAAAAAAACTAACCCCCCCAATTTAGAGGATATTGTATAAAATAATTGATTAGTACTTTTCCAATGTGTTGAGGTCATAATAAATGAGACAGAAAGCTGAGACTGTCACATATTTTACAACTTTTTATATTAAAAAGTCTTTTCTCCACCTGGAGAGGGTCAAAAAGTTGACAATCCCACAATCACAGTAAGAGATTTTAACATATCTCATTGAGTAACTGATGGAGCAAAAAATAAATAAATAAATAAATTTAAAAAATTAGTAAGCATTGCTAGGTGCAGCACATTTATAATAGCTGCTATAAAGTATTTTAAAGATAATCTAGCATCTGTGTTGTCTTTTCATTGGCATTTATTGTTTGTTATTTTCCCAGGTGATCTCCATGATTTTGTTGTCATTTCATTAGAAATGTGGATGAAGTGAGCATGGAAGCAGTGAGGAATGAGGTAGCAGGAAGCATCAGCACGTTTTCATGGCCTCTGGCTTGCATGTGTGAGTGAACTTTAGTAGTGTTTACTGAAATTGGTTTTAAAAGATAAAGAGAGAGAATGCAGAATTTGTTTTTTCATAGGCAGAAGTTGAGGTGCCCATGAGACAACTCCAGAGATGTACCCAAAGCCAATTGGTATTCAAGTCTGAGCTCACGGAAGAGGGAAGACCTAGAAATAAAACATGAATATTATTGCATAAGAGTATATTAAGCAATAAAAATGGTTTGGAAGGTTGCTTTAAAATATCTATAGAGTATAAGTATTTTAAAGAATAAACAAAAATGAGGGTCTAAGAAGGAATAAACAGGTAGGAGGAAATCCAGAATGTGATGAAGAAGTCTGGGAGTAGAGTGTCAAAGAACACAATTTCAATAAATTGAAAATTCAGTTAGCTTGCGTTAGTCATTCAGATCTTTTTGAAAGTTCACTTTGATTGCTTGGCACCTGTAAGAGTGATTCCATTCTGGTTTGGTCTGATCTGTTGGGACCTTGTAAAGAGCTCAGTCCAAAGCAATGTCCTCTTATACATTTTTTTTAAGAGAGAAAGTATCAATTTTACTTTAGTTTTTCATGTGGTTTTTGTTGCTCTGACACTTAGTTGTGTATGTGGTGCTGGGGTTTGAAACTGGTCCTCATGCATGTCAGGCATGTGCTCCAGGTGCTAAGACATTGCTCAAGCCTCCTTCCTATGCATTCTAATTAACAAGAAAGGGGAAAAACACATGGACAGAAGCAGAACAGTCTAGGAAGATGACAACAAGAAATCAGTGGGTTTGGGAAGAAAATGAAGTGAGGAAGCGGGGCTAAAATGTGGCACTGCTGTTAAATCTTGACTGAGAAATAAAGGCATGAATGGTGAAGAAGCATATAGAGTAAAAGCATGTAATTTCTAGACTTTGTCATAAGACTTTTCTAAGTAGTTGATTACACTTGTTTCATCTCCTATGACTGAAACTTCATCTTGGAAGACAAGACTAGACAGAAAATATTTTAGCAACTGAGGTCCAAATAATATAAAGCCATAAATAGATCTTTATGAAGCCCAAATCCCTGCAGGGTGCTTGAAAACAAAAGTACTCCATTATATTTGACCTGCTGTTGCCATACAAAAGGAGCCAGAGGTAGCTAAGGATTCATAAATTAGAAGTTACCTCTTGAATCTCTTCTTCTACATACAATCAGACAGGGGCACAAAGTCTTCCCTGTCTGAGTTCATTAATCAAAGCAGACTGCTGCCCTTACCTCATGCCACGTCCCTGGTGGTCATCACATCCTCAGAACATTAAGTAGACCCGCTGCTAAGCTGGGTCCTTTCTCCCACCACTTGTTAATAATAGCAATTACATGTTATGCTTGTTTTCCTGGTTTCTATCTACTGCTGTTCATAGAATTGTTTATAATATGGGTTCAGTTCGTGTCCTGGACTACTTTGGAAGGAAACTGATTTGCTAAGGATACTCTGATCATCAAAACAGTACTGCAGCAGCACTTTTCCAGAGCTGTTAGAAACTGTTTTTCAACTCATGTTTTTTTGAGCCATATTTTTCCTGGCTTAGAAATTGTCACCAATTTTCTTTTCTTTTTCTTTCTTTCTTTTTTTTTGGCTTTGGAGAGATAAATTCAACCTATGAAAGTCAAAAACAAAATTTCTAGTTTTTAATCTGTCACATTCTTTTATTGTTCTAGCAGAAAAAGTTTGTCTACCTCTTTATATGGCAAGGTAGTGGGTGAGAGTGTTCCCAATACTAAACATGGTCTGAAAGCTCATAATTATCTCTAAAGGAACCAAGAAAGGAACGAAATGAACCTGTATGGTCAGTTTTACCTGATAACACCATCAGAGACATTATAATTAGGAATTGTAGGCTTGACAATGCTGGTATTGTCTAACTGTGCACCCATAAATAACTTAAAAGGAAGTCAGGGTAACAATTCAGAAATTAAAAAAACAAAAAGGATTATAAAATGAAAGGTTTTAGGTTATTTGATCTGTGTAATTAAAATGTAATGGAACAAAGTGTCTCAGAGGATGATCATCATTTCATCAATGTGAAGCAAAACTCATGTCAGTTTTAAGTTGAACAGTGAGGACTCTGAGGAAAAATCTGTGTAGTCACTTGACTCTATTCATGTACTTAACACATAGGACAAATTTCTGTCTACTGAGAAATTATCTTACATGGAGAAACAAACAGACTGCATGAACCAGACCATGAAAGGGTCCTCAGACTTCATAATGGAGACTTTATGTAAACTTTGAGTTCATAGATGTAGCACTTTAAAAACCTGGCCACATTGCCTACAAATCATCAAGCACTTGGGTGAACAAATTTGGGAGGAAGAAAAGAAAGATTCAGAGACAACAATCTTGGAAATGTATAAGAACATTATTGTAAGATTATATATATTTAAATAATTGGCCAAAAACTATTTCTTTAGTTATTTGTAAAAAGTGAGTGTTTTATTGTACAATATTACAGTCATCACAAAGTGATCCAAAAACTTGTTTCAGGATAAGCATGGTTTGAGAGGCCCCAGCTAAACTAAAATTTCAGTCCCAGAGCAGCCAACAACAGAGTCCTAATAGGAAATGGAATCTGGACATGGGTGCTTGGCCTCTTATGGGTGTATTTTTCTTGGATCTTCTACCTGGAAGACCACCTAATGCCTAGTCTGACCCACAATGAGGGGTTCCCGACAGGAAACTTGCTCATACTAGATGACCTTGTGGCTCTTGTCTGACCCATGTCTGATTCAGGCCTGTTGCTGACCCTCATTCCAATGCTAGGAGCTCTGCCTTGTATTGACCCTGGTATCTGAGGGATAGGTGATGCAAATTCAATATAAGTGCCAAGGTTTGAGCTGGAGTAGTGGCTCAGTGGTTACAGCACTTGCTTGGCATATGTAAGGACACGAGTTCGAACCCCAGCACAACGCACACAATAAAGTGTTGGAACAACTTAAGACACATGAAAACTGAATAAAAATGGATTCTCTTTCTCTCCCATATACACTGTCCCTCTCTCTCTTAAAAAAAAAAAAGGGTTATAAGTGCCAAGGTTTTTCTTGTAGATCCACAACAAGGAAGGAAGCAATGAGTCTTCAGGGCAGTTCTCTGATTCAGAATTGATTGAGGTAGGAATGAAAAATCAGGCAGAGAAAGGGGGAGAGAGCACTGTACAACTAGCAGTAGGTGTCAAGAGTGGGGAGTCACAATTGCTTCTCAGACAAATGCCTAATGGTGTGTTTAAAGAAAATAGCAGGTGAGAATTGGGATCCTAGTCTGCCCAGCAGGAGCGAGCCTTCTTAGTTTTGCTTATTGTTTGAAAGAGAGAGAGAGAGAGGGTGAAAGAGAGAGAGAGAGAGAGAATCAATTTTTATTGAGTTTTTCACATGGGTTTCATTGCTCTGACACTTAGTTGTGTATGTGGGTGCTGGGGTTTGAATACGTGTAGTGTGCATGCCAGGCAAGCTCTGTAACCACCAAGCCACAGCTCCAGGCCCCTTTGCTTGTTTTTTCAATAGAAATTTTTTCAAATTAATTTATTAAAATTGACAGATAATTATATTTATCATATATGGCATAATGCATTGAAACACAAATATACTGTGGAATGACTAAATCTAGCTAACCTTTTCTCTGGTCACTGGCATGGGCCATTTGGGTGTGAGGGAGGACTGGAAACCATGTCAAGGGTGAACTGCACTCTGCTTCTAGTATGAGAAAATTAAACGTGTTTAAAATGAATACCAAGGCAACATAAAATTATAAGAATTCTTGAAATAAGAACATTTCATGATAAGATCAAAGTTAATCAGAGAAGATTAAAGAAGGCCACTACTTCCTAATAAAGGGAACAATACATCAGGAAGATATAACCATAGTAAATCTCTATTCTCCAAACACCAATGCTCCCAAGTATGTGGAAAAAATGCTCCATTACATAAAACCACTTATGTACCCCTATACAATAATATTGGGAGAATTTAATACTCCTCTATCATCAATAAACAGATGATCAAAGCAAAAAAACAAACAAACAAAAAGAGATCTCCAGCCTAAACATCTCCATAAATCAAATTGGTTTAACAGACATATATAAATATTCCACCCCAAATTGACTGAGTTTACCCTCTTCTCAGTGATACATGGATCCTTCTTCAAAATAGATCATATTTTAGTTCACAAAGGAAATATCAGCAAATATAAAAAAGTAGAAATTATTTCATATATCCTATCAGACCATGATGTCATGAATCTAACAATTAACAGCAAAAATTACAACAGAAAACACACATATACATGGAGATTAAATAATAAATACCCTATTAAATGAAGAATGAATCCAAGAAGACAAGAGAGATGACATCAAGAAATTCCTGAAAGCAAATGAGAATGAAGACACACATATCAAAACCTCCACGACAGCATAAAAGCATTCTTAAGGGGAAAATTTATAGAACTGAGTGCCTACATTAAAAAACAGGAGAAATAATGAATAAATAAGCTTATGTTCCACCTCAAATCCCTACAAAAGGAAGAAAAATCTAACCTCAACTCCAGTAGAAGGCAGGAAATAATGAAGATCAGAGCTGAAATCAATGAAATTGAGAAAAAATTATAAAAGAATCAATGAAACAAAGAGCTGGTTCTTCAAAAAACTAAATAAAATTGACCAATCCCTAGCAATCTCACCAAAAGAAGGAAGGAATTGAATCAAATCAACAAAGTCACCAATGAAAAGGGAACAATCACCACTGACCCCATGGAAATCCAATGGATTATCGTCTATTTTGAAAATTTGTACTCCTCTAAATTAGATAACCTGGAAGACATAGACAAATTTTTAGATACACACATCATCCCCAATTAACACAAGATGAAACACAAAGAAGAAAAGTCCAGGACTTGATAGATTCCCCACTGAGTTTTGCCACACCTATGAGGAGGAGCTAAGACCTCTCATTATCAAGTCATTTGAAGAAATTGAAAAGGAGGGAACTCTCCCAAATACTTTTTATGAGGTAACCATTATTCTGATACCAAAGCCCAACAAAGACACATCAAAAAAGAAAACTACAGACTAATATCCCTGATGAACACCAAGAATGAAATCAAAGGGATAAGAATAGGAAAAGAAGCCAAACTAACCCTTTTGCCGATCACATAATCCTATATCTGGAAGATATATACACAATGGTGTTCTATTTAGCTGTTAAAAACAATGATATTATGGCCTTTGAAGATAAATGGGTAATCATGCTGAGCTAAAACCAGAGCCAAACCCAGAGACTCAAGGGTCAAATATTTTCCTTCATTTATGGAGGCTAGAGCAAAACCCAGGCTCAGGTGAAAAACATAGTCAAGTTCATATACTAGACCCAGCAAAGGCATAGCAGCACATAATCTTGGGGAACCATAGATATGTAGGGGAGGGTTGGGGTTGGGTGCAGTGGGGAAAGGAGAGAGGGAGGAAAGATAGGGAGGGATCCAGAGAGACAATCAGCAATGTAACATACTCTTTACCCTCCCCCAGAAGCCAAAGCCAAATAAAACTTATGCAGTCATTTCTTCAGGACATTTATAACTGTTATCGGAGGGAACTTTAGAAGAATCAAGAGACTGGAGTGTGGGTGAGGAGGTCACTCTGGATTAGATTCAAGTGCATAACATATTGTTATTTTATAAGCAATTATGATTGTACAACAACTCAACTTCTTAATAAAAAATTATAAGAATTCTCTAAAGCATCTTTAGTCTTTTAGAAATTCTTAAGAGGAAACCATTTGATTTCTCCAAGGTACTTAGAAAAATGGTCTGGATAGGATTATCTTTTGACAGATATAAAATAGAAATATGATTGGGGATTGTTTTTACCTTAAATTAAAGAAGCTTAGCGTTTGAGGTTTATAAGTGTGCTAATTGACAGAGGGACTACAAATGTGATTACTCTTTCTATGTAGACATTATCTTCATGCCTAAGTAATCATTTATAGATAAATACAATTATTCAGAATGGAAATTATTATTATTTCTCCTTTAACTTCATAGAGATAATAGTATTTGGAAAGGTTTTTTTACAGAGATGGTCATAGGAAAATATTGTGTTCTGAATGGGCTTCAGTAAATTAAAAACAACAGGAACAATGCCTAGAGACATAGGGAGGCAGGCAGGGAAAAGGGAGGGAATAGGAAGGATATCAAGGAGACTGAAGGGAGGGAGTATGGAGGAATCAAGTCAGAGGAAACCTCCAACCTCCATGAGAAGTCCATTTAACACAGGGTTTTAATTGGGGGAAACATGGAACCATGGGGAACCCAAGGGGGGAAACCATGAAATGGCATAAGCCTTGACTTAGTATGTGAATATACATTTGTTCTTGATTATTTGATAATGATTCCCCCTTAAATGTAAGTCCATATTCAACAAATAAAAAAAATAAAAAGCAATGTGTGACTGGGGAAGATGAAGCGTGTAATCAAGGAAACTGGTAATTTCCTTTCCTAGACACCCCCCCACCAAGTTAGGACCAATACAGACACATGAGGACATGAATTTAACACAGATATTTTCAAACAAAAATATAGTGAGACAAAAGGCATATCAAGAGATTATGCTGGCCTATTTTAGAATGGCAATAATTGGTCAATTGTTGGCCATTGTGGCATACAGGGGGCATTGGAGCTGTACCAGGAGTTATCCATACAATCTCTTTTTAATTCATCTATATATATATATAGAGAGAGAGAGAGAGAGAGAGGAAATCAACTACACTTGAGACACTTCTTGGATACAGAGAGAATAAAAATAGGAAAATTAACACTCAAATTGGGAAGATAAACAATGAACATTAAATGAGTAAATAAAGTATTTTCAGACAATATTAAGTGTCATGGAGGAAACAGTCAGAAAATAGGATAACTTGAGGTAGGAGGTAAGTGTTAAGATGCTTGGGGATTGGCTTTTGGTGTGTGTGATGTTTGGGCTGAGATCCAAAAAGTGCAGGAATCAGTTGGTAGAGAGCCAGAAAGAAGATCATTCCAGAAAAACTCCTTAGGGAAGAGTGATGTATTCCAGGAACTGAAAGAGGAAGGGCTCCTCTTCCTCAATGTAGCAATTAGGCTATTTGGAAAAAATGTGGTTGGGAAGAAAGACTGGAATAAGAACCCATAGTATGTGGTGGTCAATGGCAAAGAAGTTGAATTTTAGGCTAAATTCAATAGAAATTATTTGATAATCCTGTGATAGAAGCAGGTGATTGTGGTTGCCTTGAGGAGGAATGGGTCATAAAGAACAGTTAGGAGGCTATCATAATATCCCATTAAAGAATAGTGGTGATAGGGCTAGAGAGGTGGCACAGGGGTAGAGCACTTGCCCAGCATGTGCGAGGACATGGTTAAATCCCTAGCCCACATACACAACTAAGTGGAGGAAAACAAAAAATCAAATGAAAAAATAAAATTGTCTCTCTTCTTCTCTATCTCTCTAAAAAAAGCCACCAAGACTGTTGGCTTGTACTAGGATGGTGGTACAGTGGGGAAGGAAAGAAGAAGATAAATTAGATATTTCAGAGTTTAGAGGGGGAAGCATCACAGTTTCTCTCCCTTTCACTCTCCATTTCAGTAGTATTTACATTACTACAGCAGTTTGTACTAATTTTTCCCCTTTTTTGTTTTACTTTTTAAAGGAGTCAGAAGAACATAGTGGATAAAAGTTATGCTCTACTGTTTTTAGACTGTGAGAATGTGGGCTGATTACTTGACCTCTCTATACTTCAATTAAATGGAAAAGAAAAAAATAGTGTCATCTTGTGTTATGGTGAATATTAAATGAGAGTGTTAAATAATTGTTAGCTATGAATATAATCATCATAAGAAAATATTTTATCTAAAGTTTCTTAGTATTCTTTGAAAAATGTTGAATTATCTTGTGATAGCATGGAAAGCTTTTCAAATTCAATGTAACTCTCATCAGGTATTTCTAAATGATGTGTAAGTCCTAAATTGCAGAACACACACATGTGAATAGGGATACTTCCACTGAATATTGGAGAATACAGAGAAGAATAAATACATGTACAGAAAGGTTGATGAATGTGATAGTGGGAAAATAATCACCTTGAAAAAAATCATCCAGTAAATAAATACTTTTTAAGTTCTTACTTAAATGCAAGGCATTATATTAGGTACCTCTATCCTGAACAATAGTATTGCAACAATACAGAATCATTGTATCCTGGGATTTTTGAGGGGAGACAGCTGAGAAAGATTAGTAAGGGAGGAGAGATGTGGAAAATTTGAAGAGTAAAAATTGGAAGAATGATTACTCTAGGGAACTATCATAAAGTTTCCATGCTATATTGGGCATATATTTGAGTTTTGAATGCTTATAAAGTGTAGTTAATTTGGCTAGTTGCATGATTTCTCTAGCAATATTCATCTGTTCTGGTGTGGGCACTGAATCTGAGTTTAAACAGCATTTTGAGAAGATGATTTGCAAATGGGTCATTATAGTGATGGTTCATACAATCTAAGCAAGGCAGGCAGCAATGAAAAGAGGAGGGCATTGGCAAGGAGGAAAATGATAAGTTAAAAATGGTGAGTCTACATGGGTAAATGAATAGGTTCAGTGGGAGTTAAATGAGGCAGCTGGAGAATTGGAGGGATGGTTTTCATCTCCAGCATGTCCTTGGGGATGTCTCCTTAATTTCTGTGTTTGTGTTTGATGGCTTGAAATCTTATGACATACAGTACCAGAGATAAAGAGTTTCCAAAAGATCTTCATTTTAACTCCATTTTTTGACAATTAAGTATTTCAGTGGAACTTCCTTCATATACACTGTCAACTGATTTGGGGTGTTTTTTACAAATAAAAGAGAATTCTAGGAGTCAATTGGAATAAGAGTAAAGACAAAATGTCCTAAACCAAAAACAACTATAATTTTCATCCATTATCTCTGTTTCATAAGATAATCTTCCCCCACTCACCAGTATATCTTAAATATTTACCATGTTTGAGGCATTTTTCTAGTTACTGGAGATAAAATGATGAAAAAAAGCAGACAGCTTATGCTCTCCTGTGAACAAATATGGAGAATGAGAAGATAAGTGAAAATGTAAGCAAATATTTTCAGGTGAAGGTCGGTCCTATGAAAACTATGAAGCAAATAAAGGGATTAGAGAGTAGTTGAGTGGAGCAAAGAGAGAAGTAATTTCAACAGGATGATCAGGGAATTGATCTCTAAGAAGGTGACATTTGGGTAGAGACCTGAATGATGTGAATAAGGAGCACAAGGGTCTGACATACATCTAAGCCTGGTATTATTGAGGAATAGAAAGAAGGGAAGTGGGGATGGAGAGTGATGAGCATGGGGTAGAGTGGCAGGTGACAAGGTCACACAGGTGCATAAGGGACAGGACATGAACAGCTTTGGATTGTCGCAATAAGGACTTGGAATTTATTATGAGTGACATAGGAAGTTCCCAGAAGGATTTTACGTAGATGCTTTAGTCAGCTTTATTGCTGCTTTGACTAAAAGACCCAATAAGAAAAATGTTACGAGGAAAGTTTATTTTGGGGCTCACAATTGCAGAAGTCTTAGTCCATAGACAGCCAGCTCCATTCCTCAGGGTGTAAGGTAAGGCTGAACATCATGGTGGAAGAGTGAGGTATAGTGAAGCAGATCAAGGCATGGCTCCAGGAAGCAGAGAGAAACTCCATTCACCAGATAAAGAATATACCCCAAAGATACACCCCAATGACCCACCTCTTCAAGCCATACCCTATCCACTTGTAGTTATCACTTAGTTAATCTTATCAGAGGATTAATTCACTGATTAGGTTAAGGGTCTTATAACTCAATCATTTCACCTCTGAGCCTTTTTGCATTGTTTTACACATGAGATTTTGGGGAATACCCAGTATTCAAACAGCAACACTGGGGAATGATGTGACCTGACTTATATTTCAAAAGCTCATTTTGGCCCTGTGTGAAGACTGAGAGGCAAGAGGGAAAGAAAAGAGATCAATTAGGAAAGGATTGAAATATTCCATATTAGAGGGGATGATGGCTTATCCTAAGTGGGGAAGCAATTGAGGTGGTGAGAAATGGTCAGATTTAAATATTCAAAGGGTAAGCTACAGGACTTGCTAATGCATTAGGGATGGAATATGGAACAAAAACAGGGATCAAGTCTGATTTTTAGGTGCTCACTTGACTATTAGTGAATTATGGCACTACTCATTGAAATGGGGAAAAACTATGTGAGCACTCAGATTAAGAGTTGTCTTGGTGTATGTTATGTTCATAGAATGTTACAGGGCTATGCTTCCAGCTGGGACATTGTTATGGTGTGAATCTGAGGTGTCTCGAAAAAGCTCACATGTGACAATTTACGAAGGCTGAGGTCAAATGATTGATTATAAAAGCCTTAACCCAATCAGTGAGTTAATCCCCTTATAGGGATTAACTGGCAACTATAAACTGGTATGGTATGGCTAGAGGAGGTAGGTCATCGGGGGAGTGCCTTTGGGCTATATATTCTGTATCTGGTATGGAGTTTCTCTGCTCTGCTCTGCTTCCTGATGTGATGCTTTGAGCTCCCTGCTCCCTGGAACCATGATGTACAGCCTCACCTTGAGTTCCAAGGAACGGAGCTGGCCTTCTCTGGGCATAGATCTCTGAAATTGTGAGCCCCTAAATAAACCTTTCTTTCTAAAATTTGTTCTTGTCAGGTTGTTTAGTCGCAGCAATGAGAAAACTGACCAAAGCAGACATAAAGGGGAAGAAACATTTTCTACCCTAGTGTACAGAGTATGAAGCTACTGTATATTAGAACTTCTAGTAACTCTAAGGAAATTAGTTACACATCCACAATACTTACTTGTCAGAATGTAGCTCAAGCCTACCTAGTCAGTTCTATTAAGAAGTCCCTTCCAGATTTTTAAGGACTAGGGCCTGTTATAAAAGGTTCTATTTAATAATATCTGAGCTCTTTCTCCATTTGTTTTCAGGGAAAATGCTAAATAAACCCTCTAGTTTCACTTGCTGTTACCTGACTTAAAATCACTAATTTGGGGTATCACACATTTGGGCAATACATTATTAGTCTTCTACTAGTTTTACTGTAGAAAACACTTTTAACATGTGATTTATAATAATAACAGTTGTCTAGGTTGCTCTTCAGGGACTTAAAGTCTACTTTTACTAAAAATTCTAACTCTTCATTTGGGCCTACAGATGTCTGATTGGTACTAAAACAAAATAAAAACATTTAGCATTTATAATGTGTCTGTCACTTTTGTTGCCTTAATCTTTGGGTCAAATTATATTTGGCTCTACCTACAAATATGTTAATCACTTACAAAGTATTTTATCCAAAATTATAATACAGGGTTAACTTGACATAGGCTTGCTTAGTATCTCTTCCTTTTCTGTTCAAGGCTAAAGATACCTACCAGCCACCATAACCAGAAATACCAAACCATAAAAGGAATTAAAAGAGGTAACACCCCAGTCCTTGGAAGATCTCTGCATACTCCCCTAAAAGATACAAATTTTCTTCCTCTTTATTAATCTATCTCTCACTCTCATTATTCCTATCCTATATCTGTAACTCCCAAACTCCATGGAGTTGAGAATCTGATTTGTGAGCAAATTTCCCTCTTCTCCATTCTTTGGCCACTACATAAAGCCTTTTTTTTTTTTTTTTCCTTCCTAGCACTTGTCTCTTGGACATTGGTTTTTCTGTGGGATGAATTTCTGAAGTTGGGTATGATAACACATTCACCATGACCTCTCTGTTGTTCCTGGTTAATATGAATTCTGGGCATATGTGAAACTTCTCTAGCCTTGGCTGTTTCATAGATTTGATAAGTATTTGTTCTGTCCTAGTCCTTGGATTCCAATTTCCTGCAGAATTCTTCCCCTTGGGTGTTATTTATATTTGAGAGTTGGAGATGTGTACTATGATAGTAACACTACGAAACAGTGTGTTCTAAATAAATGAGGACCTCATACGAGATGTATGGATTTATAATGGGAGCAATGCAAAAGAGAAATCAAAGATGAGACCAAGGCACAATAGAAGTAGACTTGCAGGAAGGCTATTCAGGAAATTTAGAAGTTGGAGTTTAGAAAACACAGGGCTACCTAGTGTATCACCTGTCTATGAGGTAATGGTTTATCTATATTAAAGTAACATTGAAAGAGTGAGAAGAAAAACTATAGAGTGTGAGAAAATATTCACAAACACCACAACTGATAAAGGACTACAATCCAAAATATACAAAGAACTCTTAAAACTCAATCATATGAAAACAACATCCCAATTAAAAATGGGCCAAAAACCTAATAGGCATCTCATCAAAGAATATACACAGGTGGCAAATAAGCAACTGAAAAGATAGATGCTCAACATCACATGTCACCAGGGAAATGCAAATTAAAACAATGAAATCCCACTAGATACCGTTAGAAGGATCAAAATCTGCAGCAGTAACACCATCAAATGCTGATGAGCATGTGTAGCAACAGGAACTCCCATTCATTGTGAATGGGAATCTGAGGAATACAGCCACTTTGGAAGACAATTTGCTAATTCTACAAATATACTCTTACCATGCTGGCTGACATTGGTGCTACCTGGCAGCTACCCAAAGAAGTTGAAAACATTTCCATACAAAAATCTGAGTGAAAATGGGTACAGCAGCTTTATTTATAATCAAGAAATAAATGCAAACAGATGTCTGTCAGTAGATGAATGGATAAACTGTTTTTCATCAAAACAATGGAGAATTATTCAGTGCTATAAAAGAAATGTTATATTAAACTGTGAAAAGTCATGAAGGAAGCTTAAAGATATATTACTAGGTGAAAGAAGTTAATCTGAAGAATCACATGCTGTATAATTTCTGTGATATGATATTCTGGAAAATATAAAAGTATAATGGCCAGTGATTGCCAACGTTTGGAGTCAGGACTGGGATGAACATGTAGAACACAGAAGGATTTCAAGACAATAAAAATACTCTGAATGATACTATAATAGTGGATGCATGTCATTATTTATTAATCTGTCTAAAGTCATAGAATGTGTACCACAAAGAGTGAACCCCAATGTTATCTATGGACTTTTGAGTGATTATGATGTGTCAATGTATGTTCATAAATAATAACAAATGTACCACTCTGGTGGGGGATTTTGATGGTGGGAGAGGCTATACATGTGTTAAGGTAGGAGAAAATGGGAAATCTCCATACTTTCCTCTCAATTTTAGACTTTTAAAAATGTCTTTACATTAAAAAATAAATAAATAAATTGAAGTACTAGATTTGGTACTTAGAAAAGTAAAGCTTCTTTTAATACCTCACTTGATGAAAAAGAACCCCATTTGGGATTGAAAGTAGAGTGGACCAATAAGAATATAATTACACAGAGTGAGGCCCAAAGGCAGGGCCTTCTGAAGGGAAGAGGGTGAAACTGTTTTCAGGCCAACAGTGTTGAAGTTAATTGAGTGATAGAAGACCTCAAACAAACCTAACCTCTATGTCATCCATGTCTGAGAATGCTTCTCTTCCATTTAAAGTCTAGGAAGATTGGCTCACATATCCATCAAATGACACATGAGAAAATTTCCCCACTCCCTATATTTCTCTGCAGTTTCTCAGGTCACTAAGGTTCTTATGGCTGTTTTTGATTCTCCTCTCACCAGCTGCTAAAGAAGCAATTCCACGAAACATTTGTAAATGAGCATGCATTTTAGAGCCTGGTGGTGTGGCCTAGGTTCAAAGTTTCCTCCACCAACTGATTGGTTGTGTGTACATGGACAAATTATTTATCTCTTTCTTTTTTAAATAATTTTTAAAAATTTTTATTTATTTATTTTTATTAAGTAATGAGTAGACTTAATTCAATGTTTTTTTGTTTCCTTCTTAAACCTATTAACACAAAGTCTTTGACCATGTATCAGGCTTTTACTGGAGCAGTACTATAATAGAAATGTGTGATATATGTGTAGTTTTCATGGTATAGTAGCCACATTATAAAAAGTGTAAAATTAATTTTAACAGCATCTTTTACTTGATTCAATATATCCTAAATATCATTGTGATCCATTGTTATCAGTCCAAAATATAATTATTGATTTTTTTACGTTATTCTTATTCATATTAAGTCTTTGAAATCCACTATGTATTTTATACTTAGAGTACATCTCCATTCTTCCTAGGAATAGTACAGTGACTTACAGGCCACGTATAGTTAGTGACTACCATATTGGACAATACTAGTCTAAAGTGATAGACAACTTAAATTGAGTTATTAAATGCTGTTTGTAGATGTCTTTCTCCTGAGAAAAATGTAAAGGCCTTGGCAAGCTGTAGAATATCCTGGCCTCTCAATGTCTGGCTAATTTTTCTCTTCTCTCCCTGCATTCTCAGGAGCAAAAGAAAAAGAAATCAATGGAAACAAATTCATTCAATTTGATTATGTAGAGGAAGTTGACCTTTTCTAGCCTTCAGCTCAAGTCCCAGCGTTTCTGTGAAAGGCTTGATTTGCATAGTATTGTTTTAACTCAGACTTGTATATCTAAGAACTATATAAATGGTTCCCCACTTAAAATGGGATGTCTTGACTTCTGCTTTTTCAAGAGAAATCATTATACATCCAGCAGAAACTGTGTTGCAAATTTTGAATTTTGATCTATTTCTAGGTCAACAGTATGCCCTAACTTACTCTCTAGGGATGCCTGGCAGGGACAATAAGCCACAGCTATCTCCCAGTCAGCCACAGGATCACAAGTGGAACAGTTTTGTTTTGCTAAGCTATGAAGTGTAGTTGGTTAGCTGTATTAAAGGTGTATGTTTTGTTTATAATATTTTATGGGGACATAGTCCCATCACAGGCAAGTCAAGGAACAATTGAATTTACTTTGTACATTTTTTTTGATAACCAAACAATGGAAACCTATAGTAAAACCTTTAAGGTTTTTATTTCTTAAGCAAAGGCCAACCTTTCTAGTCCCAAAGTGCTGAGTGAGTTGGGACAACTATTTTGTTCTTTTGATTATATAGTAATTATTTATAACCTGATGTTTCTGTGGATTTTCCCAAGTATTGATTTAGTTTTTTTTTAACTGCTGAAAAGCACAATAAAAAGGATTCCATTTCAAAAGAAAAACAGTTAATTTCTCCAAATGTCAAAGAAATTCTATGTTTTTCCCCTTAGGATGAAGGTAGCAGAAAGTTACCTTAACACTTGTGAGGAGTGCCATTTAGTTTTCCTCCATTTGGCTGATTTTTGTCACTCTCTCTTATCAAAGGGAAGATTGAAGAACCTGTTTTAAAATTTCTATTCTTATTCTTGAGATACTCAGTTTCAGATATTTTAATCAATCACACTTGTGGTATTTAAAAAGTTAATACATGGTCAAACATACAGTAGACTTTTACTAAGAACTTTTGTTTTTAATGGGGCACCAGAAGATGAACTTCTAAAGGACACTTTTCATAGTAAATAGATTCTTGATATAACCAAAGATAACTTCATTATGAATATGCTTCATTTCTAGAGGATTTATAAGTTTATCTCATGATCAGACTCATTGATCTCCTTTCCTCAGGTAGAGAGTGAGTATATTATGGTCTACAATTCTTTTTATCAGAAATTCTACTGAATCTTATGTTTTGATACATTCCTAGTCCAAATAAAATT
Organism: Aplodontia rufa; assembly: GCA_004027875.1. Taxonomy (NCBI): domain Eukaryota; kingdom Metazoa; phylum Chordata; class Mammalia; order Rodentia; family Aplodontiidae; genus Aplodontia; species Aplodontia rufa. The sequence goes on along the minus strand of PVKS010001380.1, from coordinate 56,710 downwards.
TATGCTTCAGTAATGAGTATGAGGAATTCACAATCCCAATGTGCCCTTTGAATTATCAAAGACATATTAAATAACATACCTTATTTTTTTCTTATAATACTTTGAGATTTTATGGTACTTTAAAATTTTTAGTACACATGTATAGTAAATATTATATCTTTCTGGAATGAATGGTTGAATAACTAGGTCGTTTCATTCTCATGATACAATATAACTAGGTTTATTGTAAAAATAAGAGGATTAAAATAATAGATAATTTAAAGAGTTTCCTTACACTATCATTATTACCATAGAAAGTAGAAATGTGCTTCACTAAAATTTATAATTGAGTTTTTGATGGGAACATCATTCTTTTTGTTATGCTCGTTAACTCTGGCCAACTTAGTCTTGTAAGTTTTCCTTACTTATTCATCTGAATCTTAAAAGTGAAAGAAACTATCTGAGAAAAAGAATGGTAAACCCCACTATGCTAACATTTTAGTTATCAGAAATAAAAATGAGAGTAAACACAGTGAGATTTTTTTCCTTTGAAGAGCTTTTTCATTTTGCTTGCCTCACTGTGTAAATATTCCTAATCGATAGCTATAGTTCTGATAAACCTCCTGGACTCAGGCCTCATTTCCAAACTCCCAATGGACATTTGCATTTGGATGTTTAATTGCCACAAAAGAAAACTTGTCTCCAGTTGAATTCCCATTATTTTAATTTAGCTTTTCAGTGGTGTTCTTCTCCAGCTTGCCTGGACTTGAAACTGCAAATCAACCCCAAGATTGTTCATTTTTGTCATGTCTAACTGTTAGTCCATTCATCCTATCATCTTTTTGGAAAGTCCTCAGCAACTTCCTGCTTATGCTACCTTCATTCTAGTTGCAGCTCCTGGCTCACATGTCAACAGTGACTATCATTTTCCATCTGGACTCTTGATTCATATATTTTCCTCCACTATCCTGTACAATAGAATAGAATAGGATAGAATTAACATTAACATCCTAAAATAAACAGAGTAGAGTGGGAGCAATTTTGCACTAGCCAGGAGACATGAGGACCAGGAAGAGTCTCACTGATGGATGTTGGACACCAGACGAAAGGTCAAGTTCAAAGAGGCTCAGACAGGGTGGAAAAATCAATGACTTTTATAGGCCATGTAGGGAAGGAGTTGAAGCTCAAAAGATTCTGCTGAGTCAGAAAGTATCAGATGGTCAGGCACCCTGAGGGTCTGGAAAAGTAAGATCTGGAGTCTTCATGTCAGAAATAGTGTAAGTGACTAAGATGAATAGATTTTGTATTGCAAATACAGATGCCTCTCAACTTACAATGGTGTTACATTCCAATAAATCCATGGTAAATTGAGCAAAAGTAAAGCAAAGATGCATTTAATACCCCTAAACTACTCAACATCTTAACCCAGCAACACAGTCCATTGTAGAGTATCAACTTACCTTTGTGCTTGTAAAGCTATGAGAGTATCTTACTGCATATTGCTAGCCTGGGAAAGATCAAAATTCAAAATATGAAGTATAATGTTACCAATTGTGTATCCCTTTCACACCATTATAAAGTGTAAATTTGAAGTTGAATCATTATAACTTGGGAATCATCTGCATAAGGTTTAGCTTTCCAGGCTCTGTGGTATATACACAGCATACCAGGAGGCAGCTGGAATGATACTTGACACCCATTCCCTATATGAGTATAGTATACTATATATACTATACTATAGTATTTCACCTTGGGGTTTTTCTACTTGGTACAGATGTTACTATACCCAGGATGTGAAATGAAATTCCAAAGGGTCTTTGGATAGCAATTCAGGGTATAGGGGAAAGGGAAAAATGTGAGACTTGGAGTAAGACAGATCTGGTACTCATTATCTTTGTGACTGAGGACAAAATTTTGAAATTCTCTTTGCTTTAGTTTACTATCTATTAAATAGGATCAAAAGCTTTACATTTGGAGTGTCATATTGAGTATTAAATGTGAAATCTATGTCATATTGGGAGTGTTCAATAAATAGCTATTACTTTTTTATGAACAAGGAGGGATGTTTAAAGTTAAAGTTCAGAGCATGATATTTTAAAGTTCTAAGTGAGTAACTGGAAATTGAAAATTCTTTGTATAAGACATGCTTGCTTGGGAATCAGTTGTTCTGATTACTTGGTGAAAAAAATGTAGTTCTTCATCCTATAGCCATATGCTTTGCAATGCTATTTTGTAGCTGTTCACATCAAAAAGTGGACTCTTTTCCTTAAGCCTGGACTGGCCTTGTGTCTTGTTTACACTAAAAGAATGTGATAGAAGTGATGTGCCAGTTCTCTTAGAGGGATTTAAGGTTTCCATTTGCTCTCCTGAAACCCTTCCTTGCTGTCATGAAAGGCCAGACTGCTGGAAGATGAGAAACTACCAGAAGCAAAGACAAGAAATACCAGTGGAAGGCATCTTAGACTGGCCAGGCCTCAGTTACTTCTGCAGCCAATGCATGAATGAGCCTTGCTGTGACCTGAATCCCACCAATGTTAGCCATGCCATAAACTTTTGAACTTAATAACTAGTTGTTTTGATCTGTATTTGTTATTTCTTATGCAGTAAAAATGTTGATTCAATGGATAATAATGATGGTGATGATTTTGGAGGGTAGGGAGCCTATTTAAGAGGAAAATCCTCTTCTAAATTTGCATATTTTCAACTCTTACTAAAACCAAATTGTCCATTGTTATTTCCAAGATGTTTGCCATTAGTGCTGTTCCTCCTTTCTAGCTTCCTTGCTACAAGTGCCCCCAAGGTTTCCTTCACCATCTTCTACTTTATTGCTACAGCCATGCTGACCACTTTCCTAATACTTTGACTTACACATCTACTTTTTAAAAAACATCACTTATATTCAGAGAGAGAAAGAATAGAAGGAAAAACAGTAAAACAGATTCCTCTTGAATTTAAAGCACATGCTCTTTGCTGAAAAAAATAGGTTCAAGGGCTACAATAATATGGAGAATAGAAAATTGATGCAGATAGGCAGGATGTTTGTTGCACCAAAAATTTTTTATATATTCTCTTGGGCACAATAAGCAATGTAAGAGATACAAATGCAGCATTCTCCCTTGCTCTGGATCTTCAAAGTATCATTGTGGTCTACATTAGAAATCACAAAATGAAAAAAAAGAGGGTTGAGCTTTTAATGGATGTGGGTTTAAATTTCAGTTCCATTTTCTATTAAGAACTTATAACTTTCCTTTCTGTTTTCTTATCTATAAAATTATCTTAAAATGCAAATAATAATAGGTTAAGTTTAACAGTAACTACCTTGCATGTTCATAGGGAGTAGTCAATGTAATAAAACAGACAGAGGACCTAAGATACTTAATGTGCTAGGCATTTAATAAAGTTGTTGTTGTCTTGTTTCCAAGCACATATAAATTTTTATTGCTTAGTGGTTTGGAGCTTTTTATATATATCATAGCATCTATTTTCATAAAATCTTTAGTGTTTGACAATAGACATAGTCTCCTAATGTATTAATCCATTGATGGATTCATAGCTGAATAGACTGTTGGGGGGTGGAACTTAGAAGAAGGAACCTAGTTGGAGGGAGTGGTTCTCGGAGAGTGTGCCATTGAGTACCATATCTGATTCCCAGACCCTTCCTCTTTCTCTCTCTCTCTGTTTCCTGGATGCCACAAGATGAGCCACTTGTCTCCACTATGTCCTTCTGCCATGATATTCTACCTCGCCTTAGGTCCAAAGCAATAGAGCTGGCCAACCCTGGAATGAAACCATAAGCCAACATAAATTTTTTTCTCCTTGAAGTTGTTTTTCTCAGGTGTTTTGTCACAGAGATGAAAAACTGACCAACACATACATAAAATGGAAAAAAAGTTTCTAATTTTCCTACGAAGTACTTGCAAAGATAAAAATAAGAACAGATGTAATTATCAATTGAAAACTTCAATACCCAGTATAAGAGCAAGCCAAATTGTTACTTAATTAACTTCAAAGCTGTTCTGGGATAATCTGTTTGGTGTAAGGTTATTCAATTAACAAGTATTTACTAACTGCCAAGAAGGCTTTGTACTTGTTGGAGATGAGGAACTTAAAAATCCAGTTTCTATCCTTAAAGACTTTATTTTGGAAAGGGAGACAGACATGGAACCATGCAGATAAAATTTGAGAAATTCAAATATTTATTATAACAAGGCTGTGTTGCTATTTTGTTTCTATTTTCTTCAGTTTTTCCTTAGCTTCATTATGACTTTTTCCTCAATATCTTGATTACAAAATTATTTTAAACATAGCACTTTAATTGCCAGTCATTGGTGAATACTTTTAAGAGGAAAAGTTTTGAGAAAAGTATAGGGAAGAGGGATTGGGAGAGAATGGTGAACAGGTATAATCTTATGGATAAGGAAAGAATAAGTTCTAGTGTTCTATTGCAGGGTAGGGTGTTATAGTCAATAATAATACACTGTATATTTCAAGATAGAAGATTTAGAATGATATCATCACAAAGAATAATAATTGTTTAAGATGGTGGATATGCAAATTACCCTGACTTGATCATTACATAATGCATACATGTATCAAAATCTTACAAAGAAAATGTTGCTAGATGTTGACCTCACAGTCAGTGGCCATGACACTGGTCTTCCTGCCTTATGTCTGGGTATTCCTGAAGGTGGTCATTGAGGGTAGACCCGGAACTTCCCTCAGGCTGCCCTAAGGGTTGTGCTTGGGGTCAGGGGCTGGCTACAGGGGACCTTAGGGAATAATGGAAGCATACTTAATGTGTGAGGCTCAGATCTTGAGAAAGTTGGAGTGAGTATGCACATGGGTGTGTCTTGTTTATAAATATTTTACTTTGAATTCTTAGTCTTACCTATTTGTAATTTCCTTTCAGCTATCATCTCAAATTTACTCATAAACGTTTACTGGAAACTTCTGGTTTTGATTCATCTGATTAAGACAACAGCAGAAATAATGATCACTTTAATGCGCATTATGTATGGCATGCATTTTACATGTATTATTTTTAGCTCTCAATAATTCTACTAAAAGGTAAGTTTTTAGATGTGAAAACTGAAGCTAAGGGAGGTTAGGTCATTTGTTCTAGTTAATGTAGTTAGAAAGTTGCAGAGGGAAGAATTTGTGTATTTAACATATGCTTGCTTCTAGGATCCCACTAAATATATATGTATATATATTTTTTTTAAATGTACCCTCTTACAAGTTTTTAGATTTACAACTATTTTTAATTTAGTAATTCATTTTTTTAAAAAACTATTTTAATCACAGCTTTACATTTACAGAAAAATTTCAGATAGTTCAGAGAATTCCTATACTCCTCTACCTACTTTCTCATATTATTCACATCTTATCATTAATACGGTACATTTGTTACAATTAATGAACCAATATTGGTAGATAATTGTGAGTTAAAATTATTATTCAAATTTCCTTAGTTTTTACCTAAACTTTTTCTGTTTTGGGATTTCATTTTTGATATATGCCATTTGGTTATCATGGTTGCTTAGCTTCTCTACTGAAAATTTTTCAGATTTTCCTTTCCTTCTTTTAAAAAGTTATTAGGTGTATTTTACTTTTAAATATGTAACATAAAATAAAATTGATGAACATGTAATTACTATTTATTTCAATGTATCACTTATTTATAAAAATATCTATATATTTAATATATACATCTTGATGAGTTATGTTATAAGTTTATATCCATAATACCATCACCATGATCAAGTTACAAAATACATCACTTGCAAAAATTTCCTTGTGTTCCTTTGTTTGTAGGTGTAGGAACATTTAACATGAAATCTATACTGGTAACATATTTGAAAGTGCACAGAGAGAGTCATACTGTTAGTTATAAATACTAAGTTGTTTAGCACATCTCCTGAACTTATTCATTGTATATAAGTGAAATGTCACACTCATCAAATAATAATTGGCAATTCTAGTTTTTTTATGACCTTGACAGTTTTGAGGAACACTAGTTATATGTTTCATAGAATGCTGTTCTATTGGGATTTGCCTGCTATTTTGATTAGACCGAAATAATTCATTTTTAGTCATTTTTAGCTAATTTTTAATCATTAAGGAAATGCAACAGATATAATTTCTGAAATATTTCAATATTGATATTGAATATTTCAATATTTAAATAAAACTGCCAAACTGTTATTTTAATTTTATCCAACCTAATCTAATAGGTAAGCAATTTGATAGCCACCACGTTTTTTTTGTAAAAGAAAAAGAAGCTCTTTTTTTAATCATAAGAAATTGAACATCATTTTCTTCGGGAGCCCCAAATTTCATTCTATTTCCCTTTCAATGTTTTATGCTAAGGTATCATATTTTTATGCTTAAAATTCTTTTATGGATCCCTTTTTATACTTATTTTTAATAAAACTTTATAAATTTAAATAAAAATATTTTGTTAGATTAAAACATGTTCAGGACCATGTTATTACCTTATGAATATATGATTTGATCAAAATAATATACAATATTACAGTTTGATAATTATTAAACAAAAACAGTTTAATTAAGCTTTTTACTAAAATGAATGGCATCTTTTCCAATTAGCTAATGGAAGTTTAGATAAATATTACTTATTTCTTGAGTGAGCTAGAGATTAGCATCAATTCACATAGGTGAGTAGATGAGAAAGAAACAGATTTTATTTATAAGTAGATTAGAAATTAAATAGATTTCATGATGATTTCCTTTAATTAAAATACTTTATAATTTATATGCCAAATATCTCAAAATGGTCTACCATCAAAAATAATTTTTAGTGATTTATTAGCAATGCTACTAGGTCCATCTTCAATTTTGTTGAGAACAAGGAATTGAAAATCAACTCACTTAAAAGATTTGTTATCCAGTTGTTGGAGTCATTCATTTTCCCAGTTTCTGGGAACTGAACCAAAAATGTTTTACCAGTACTTTCCAAATGGCTATTAATTATATCTGTTACGTTTGCACTTACAGTCCTATAGTTTAACCCAATACACTCAGAAATAGGACATGAGATAGTAAGAGCTTCAGCATGGTTTTCCAGTAGAACAGTTTGATAAAATTCTGTATCTGTCATTTTCTATATGCTTTAAACATTATTTTATCAAAAATTTGGGGTTCTAGAGAGTTAAACTAATAGAAATTTGCCACTTTGTATCCTAATTAGCAAAGCCAGGGCTTTTCGGCAAACCAATCAACCAAATCAAATAAACTCATAGTTAGAAAAAGTTTAGCTTTATTTTTTAATCCAAATAAATGCATTAACATGTGCTTCAAGAATTGTTATGAAAAACACTGAAAATAAATCATAGAATGAATCTTGTTCAATAGATTCCCCCAAGCACTTAAATTTCTTTTAAAAATAATGTAGGGTCTGTATGATTAATGAATTCATTTTTATAAACCAGAAAAATATATCATTTTATTTTTATGAGCTGTTTTATAATAATGTAATATTATGACATATCCAATACTCAAATTAATGGATAGCTAAAATAATTAGTCATGAAGTAAGGAGTATAGTAAATCAAAGATGGCTTGCCTCTCCTAAATGAGTTTGTAGGTAGGTCTTGAGCTCTAGTAGCATATTTGGGAACTGTTAAGTATGATACACAAATATTCAGACCCTATCAGTGTTTTGACAAAAAAATAAAACTTCTTTTCTCTTCTTTTATGAAAAAATGTTTTTATTGTTAAATTGACCTGGCAATTAGCATATAATTACCTACTATATAATAAGAGACAGAAAATATTAACCACTTCATAAAATGAACTAGTATATAATTAGAATAGATATTTAAGGGCTGGTTTGATAAGGTACACATTAATGACCTTGTTGAATAATGCATACTGCATCTAAAATAAATTGCATAAAATCTTTATATGTGGATGTATTTTCTACTATAACTAGAAAAATCCAATAGTTCTGGAAATTGTTCCAACTACTCTAAAAAGAATTTAGCATCACTAAGCTATATTGATATGACACAAACATATCTTTCATTTATGAATGTTATGAACTTTTGAAAAAATTGCTTATTTTAGAAAAGCAATTTTTAGATTTTAGTGTGTCTTGATAATACTCAGATTCTCTCCCAGGGAGCAAGGCAATATTTGAAGAGTCAAGGGAGAAGAAGAGGTGAAGACTGCCCACTCTATAATATATCTGATCTTAAGCATTCTTACAAGGGCCAGCACACCCATTATCTAATGCTGCATGCTTCAGTTTTATCAGAAATATGTGTACCGAGAAATAATCTTGATTAATGAACAAAGAATACATCATTTTAATTGTCTTTTTGCTGTTGCCCTAGATATTTTTATATCCTAGGACAATGTCATAAATTCAGTCTAAGTCATGGGTATGTCTGTAAAACAGGAGAAGTCCCTTTTTTTGTTATTTTTTTTTCCTCTTCAGTACTGAGAATTAATTCCAGGGGCACTTTACTACAGAACTACATCCCCACAAGTCCTTTTTATTTTGAGAGACAGGGTTTCGCTAAGTTGCACAGGCTGGCCTTGCAATTGTGATTGTCTTGCCTCAGCCTTCCAAGTGACGGGGATTACAAGCATGAAACACAGCACCAGGCCAACAAAAGCTATTTTAAAATGTTGAGTATGGAAGGGAATCAACCTGATGCTGGGAAAGAGTTAATATGAAAGGTGAGAATGTGAAAATAGATTCCCTTAAAATTTTACTTCAATATGAAAAATCACCTCTCATACCAGACCTGTCCCTACTCTGGCTTTGTTTCTGCCACAAAAAAATAGTGTTATCTTGACACTGCTGTCTTGTTATGATATTCAAACCCTGCTCTTTTTCCTGCTTTGTAATATTTTATCTTCATCTTTTTTTTCAAATTCACCTATTTTATTAAAAATCCAACACATGAATAGATGTATACGCATCACAAAAAGTGAGAAACTTTATGATGCAAACTAACAAAGATTCAAAGTTTATTGAGAATTCAGTGACAAATAAGCAAAATAAGGACTCTCATGCACTCCCAGTCATGTCTGTTCTTGACAGATAGTGACCATATACAGGGTTTCTGGCAATGCTGCCATTCTTTCTAGTTGTGCCACACCTTGACATTCCAAGGCATAATGGCAATTGGAAATGGCAACATGACTGAATCAGGACACTGAATTAGTGACTCTTATTTGAGACATCTAAAAAAATTCCAAAATATATGCACTTAATAGCAAAATCTGAAAATATGAAAAGATAAATACTGTTATCCAGAAATAACCACTGTGAATATTTTAGAGCATATCCCTATGTGTCAGTAAATCTCTCTCTCTCTCTCTCTCTGTATATATATATATATATTCAAATATATATTTGAAATTATATAATGAAAACCATTTTGAAACTTATTTTAACCCTTCAGCACATTATAGCATCTTTCCATATTCATAAATGCACCAGTATAGCATAATTTTTATGGCTGTAGAATGTCCCACTGTATGGTTGAACCACAATTTAATCAATCAATCCAGTACAGTTGGATGTTTAAGTCATTTTCAGTTTTCCAAAACTCTAAAGAACTCCATGATTAACATCTCTGTAGATAAATTTCCTAATACTCTCCTAGTTATTTCCTGAGAAATCACTCCTTAGAAGAGATAACTCTGAGTTAATATTTAAGTTTTTTGGTATATACTCTCCAAAAAGGTTATATCAATATACATTCCACATGTAAGATATGAGGGTCTCTTTAGGGGCTTTTGTGCTTAACTTGAGAAAAGGTAATGCATACAGTTTTAGTAAGGAATGTGTACGTGAAGAGTGTGAAGTGTGTGTAAATAGTATACTCCTTCAAGAATGTGTAAATCTTCTAGAAGGAAAATTATAGATCTCTTTGGTTTCCTTCCTCACTCAGTAGTCTCTTCATGGCTCCTGTATTTATAGGATTTACAAATAGAATTTTAAATATCTGCTGACTTGGGGGAAATAAATCAACATAAGTATTTTGCCACACATGAAAATATGTCCTTCTCTCAACGTGTAGATGGTTTGAGGCTTTGATTAGCTGCTTAAACTGCAGAGTCTCAAAGCTTGACTTATCTCCTTATTTGAAGAGATTGTTAACTTGATGTCAGAAAGTGACAGAAGCAGATCCAGAGAGGTGAACAATTTACACAAGGCAGGGGGAAAGTTGGTTTTGTATTATTTAAGATCATTATCGGGTCAAGGCACCAGTGTTCCTAGTGAACCAAAGGCTTAGTTATTACCTGAAAAAATCATGGCAATGAAAATAATAAAAATAGCACATTGAAAGAGATCATGGCATTCCGTTTCCTAGAAGGACACTAAATAGACTCAAAATCTGATTAGTAGAGAAGACATACATATGTGACTGAAGAGTACTATGAAATGATCTATGTGACTGATAAAAAAAAAGACTGTCTCATGACAAGATAGGACTGGCAAGGCACATGAGATGTAGGAAAAAAGATCATTAATTTCTCTACCCATAATTAATCTAAAAAGGAAGTAAAAGAACTCTACAACAAAAATTATTGGATATTGAAGAAAGAAATGGAAGAAGACCTGAGAAGATAGAAAGATGTTCCATGCTCTTGGTTAGGCAGCATTAATGTAATTAAAATGGCCATTCTGCCGAAAGCATTATTTAGATTCAGTGCAATCCCCATCAAGATTCCAATGTCATTCTTTCCAATATACAAAAAGCAATCCTCAGATTCCTATGGAATAACAAGAAACCCAGAATAGTCAGAACATTACTAAGCAAGAAAGATGAAACAGGTGGTTTTACAATACCAGATCTAAAACTATACTATAGTGTGGTAGTAACAAAAACAGCGTGGCATTGGTATCAAAATAGTCACAAAGACCAATATAATAGAAGATTCTGAAACAAACCCACAAATCTTTAAACATCTGATCTTTGACAAAGAGGGTCAACATATAACATGGAGGAATGACAGCCTATTCAACAAATGGGACTTGACAAACTGGAGAGCCACTTGCAGAAAGCTGAAATTAGATCCTTATCCCTCACCTTGCACAAAAATCAAATAAAAATGGATCAAGGAACTAGGAATTAAACCAGTTACCATACAACTGCAAGAAGGAAAGTTAGGACCAACACTCCAGAATTTGGGAGGAGGCAAAGACATTTTCAACAAGACTCCTAGAGTGAAAAAATTAAAGTAAAAAATCAATGAGTGGAATGGCATTAAACTAAAAAGCTTTTGCTCAGCCAAGGAATTCATCAAAACTATCAAGAGAAAACCCACAGAATGGATGATAATCATTGCCTGTGATTCCTCCAACCAGAGACTAATATCCAAAATTTACAAAAAACTCAAAAAAGGTAATATCAGAAATACAAACAATCCAAACAATAAATGGGCAAGAGAGCTAAATAGAAACTTCTCAACAGAGGAAATCTAGCAAGCCAATGGATACATGATAAAGTGTTCTAAATCACTAGTAATCAGAGAAATGCAAATCAAAACTACATTAAGATTTCACATCACTCCAGTCAGATTGGCAAAATGAAGAATATAAACAATAACAGATGCTACAGTGTTGTGGGGAGATAGGAACACTAGCACACTGTTGGTGGAACTGTAGACTGGTACAGCCATTCTGGAAAGCAGTGTGGGGACTACATAAAAAATTAGTCATGGATCCACCATATGACCCAGCTGTCCCTCTTCTGGGTGTTTCCTCAGAGGAGTTAGAATCAGCACATTACAAAAACAGCACTGCCATTCATAGCAGCTCAATTCACAATAGCTAAATTATGGAACCAACCTAGATGCTCCTCACTAGATGAATGGTTCCAAAAATTGTATGTGTGTATGTGTGTGTGTGTGTGTGTGTATACTACTCAGCAATTAGAAACAACGATATTGCAGCCTTTGAAGGTAAATGGATAGCAGTGGAAGAAATCATGCTAATCAAAGTTAGCCAAACCTAGAGAGTCAAGGGTTGAATGTTTTCACTCATTTGTGGAGGCTGGAGCTAAACCAATCCTGTGTGAACGGTAGTCAACCTCATGTATTAGACCTAGCAAAGGCATAGCAACACACAATCTAGGGCAATCATAGATACATAGTGGAGTGAGGGGAAAGAGGATAGTTGGGGGAGGAGGAGGGAGGGAGAATAGGGAGGGTTTGAAGGAGTAAATCAACCATGTAGCATATCTTTACCCCCTGAGAATCCAAATAAGAGTTATGCAATCATTCAATTCTGGCAAATTCTCAAACTAAGCATTTATAGTGTTTGTAGGGGCAAATATAGAAGATTCAAGAGACTGGTGTGTGGGTGATGTGGGGGTAATTCTGGTTTAAGAATATATGCATATTATATTGTTATTTTATATGCAGTTTTGATTGTATAATAACTCAACTTCTTAATAAAAATGTAAAAGAAGAAAAAAATTTGTCTATCTATAACAAATACTTATTGAGTGCTTGCTCCATGCCAGAACCTGAACTAGGTTCTTAAATATAGTAGTTAACAGAACTGACATGATCTCATCCTTATAGATCTTAGAGTTTAAGGGAAAAGATGGACATTAAAAAATGTTTTTAGCTTCAAAGAGTCTGGAAGTCTTTATTCCTGTCTTTACAACAAGAAAAAGCTGAACAAACTGACGATCAATGACTTTCTTGGATCCATTAAAGAACTGAGATCATGGGGCAAAGTGCCATACTCAAATCTGGGAAGAGAGGTGAATTTGAAGGGTCATACTAAGATCTGCTTACCTGGAGTAGATGATATGCTGACAAGAACATTTAAATGGTGATGCTGATATATCTTAATGCATTGGAAATTTCAAGGAAATCATTTAGGATGTCCGAGAATCCCACAATGGAATGCAGAATCCAACTCTATTACAAATATATGAAATAGCCTCATTAAAGGAAGTAGGGGGGAAAAATGCTGACTCAAGAAACATTGGAAATGAGTGTAATCTATAAAAGTAAGGGCAAAAAGACCTACACAAAAGCACTGTACTTTAGTTGGTAAAAAGTTTCTTTTACAGAGTGTGTGGTAATGGTTTGATATCACCATATAGGTATACTAGAGTTGAGCCAATTAAGTAACTGGATAGCAGATAGTGGGAGCCAGGTTTCCTACTGTTGGAATGTGAATTTATAGACAAATAAGGAGGCTAGAATAATCCCCATGTTAATGGATCAGAGTTGAAGATATCAGTATGAACTCATATTTAGTTTAACATAAATACAGGTAGCTGTGTGTGTATACATTTGCTGCTGTTCATGTTAGTGTGAACATAAATATTTTCTTAATTTCAGCTGAAAGGGTCTAGAAGTGATGATACCCACTATCAACAAGTACTGAGTGGTAACTGTAGGCAGATAGGGTATAGTTGGAGCAGGTGGGTACCTGGGGTCGTACCTTTGGGTATATATTTTGTCCTTTTTGAGCAGAGTTCTCTCTGATTCCTAGTAATATCTTGAGCCAGTTTTGTCCTCCACCACCACAACCACCACTATATTCTTCTGCCATGATGTTTAGCCTCACCTTGAGCCCCAAAGAATGGAGCAAGTCTTATACGGACTGAGCCCTCTGAGACCATAAGCACCTAAATAAACTTTTCCTCCTAAAATTGTTCTTGGGTCTTTTAGTAACCGCAGTGGAAAAGGTGACTAAAACATGTAGAAGTTGGGAAAGACTTTCTGCATGGTACTTGGGCTGAGGACTCAGTCAACAGCAGATAGCTGGTGATTATGAAGGAAAGAACATTTCAAACAGAGGAGGCTGCATGTGTGAAATTCCATCAGAAGAAACTAGGCTCATGAGATTGAAAGCAGGAAGAAGGCCATTATCATTTGAGAGAAAAAGAGTGAAGATCTGTGATGGACCAGGCTAAAGAGGCATATTCATGCAGACCAGGCAGATCCTTGTCTGCCTGTCAAAGAATTTTTGTGTTTATCCCTAGAACACTGAAAAATTATTGAAGAGTCTTAACCAAAGCATTGACATCATCTTTTGGGATGATCTCTTACTGAAGTACAGAGTATGGATTATAGGATGGGAAAATGTGGGCATTTGAGTTATGGAAGTTAAGAGGCTACTATAGTGGTTAGGGTCAGAGATAATGGTGACTCATCCCAGAAACAGGGAGCAGGTGAGAGAGTGGATGGAGACAGAATCACAGCTCCAATGACCTAGCAGTTTAAATAGGAATCAATTGTTGACCTTTCCCAACATGTGTTTTCCTTAGATGTGACTGATTTTCAGGGAAGAATCCAATTTACAGTTACTTCTTTAAAAAAAATTAACTTCTTACAAATTAGAAATGTTTAAGTGTTATTTCTAAACAAAACGTTATCATTTATGTCATAAAATTGAGAAGTAATTTTCCTACTTAATAAAGCATCGCATTGTTTTGATCTTCACATTTTTAAAGTTTTTAGTATTAAGAATCAAAAACAGCAAGATCTTAAAACAGGACAATGAGGAAAGGTTAAATAAGTTGAGGAAAAGAAGATTAAGTGATGATTTTATGACTGTTTTCCAGTAAATGAAAAGTTACAAAGAAGAATGCAGTCAATTATTCTCTTTTCATGGATGTTCTAATGAGAAAAAATGGTTTAAAGTGCTAGGAAGGAATTGGAAAAAGTTGCTGACTATTTATGTGATAAATATTAGCATGAATTATAAAATTTCCATGACTGAAATCCGTGAAACTAGGTCAGACAACCATTGCCTTAAGTATTTGAATATTCCTTCATAAAGACAGAAAACTCCTAGAGGACTTTTTCAACTCTTTCATCCTTCTGAAGAGATTAGTATCTGCTAATTCTTACTTGGTGACACCTCCCTTCATTATGTTCCTTAATCCTTACCATACCATAACCCTATGAGGCTGGATAATTGTGCCTGCTTTGTATATATCAAACCTTTACTTTCCTTCACTTCTTTCTCTGTTTTCCTTAGAAGGAGCATCTTTTGGGATGTGAAGGGAATAGCAACTGGGCCCTCAAAACTGCTTGTAAATCTTTTTTTAGTATAGCAGTTAAGCTGTTGATTGTCATGGACTCAGGGATGTAAAAATAAAAGTTTATTCCAGTTCTGCTTGATAGTGAAAATATTATTTTGCCAAGCTAAGAAACTTAGTCATTGCCAATTTAGATCTCTGACACTGCAGTCTCCTTCTTCCCATCCTTCTTCTCACCTCCTTGAGTGTCAACTGAGATTGGGAGGAATTCTGATCTAAATGACATCATGAGATGGGCTGATGTGCGGATTCTGTAGTTGTCTTCTGACTTTCCTTGCCTGTCCTGATGGCTGCCTTGTCCTATTGGTTCAGGGCATTAGCACCATAGGCTGCTTTATCTACTGACAGCGTTTTGTCTATAATGACTTTTAGTTATGGGAGTACCATGGTCTGTGTCAGACTCAGCCCCTCAAAGAGCTTTGTTTTGGTCTTCCCATTAATTTCTATACCTTTCTTGGAGACCTGATTACTGTTAGATGCTTTGCCATGTGGCTCTGTATCTGGAGGAGGCTTGAGGGGAATGGGCCAGGCCCACTCTCTCTCTTTCTCTCTCTCTCCCTTTACCCATTGGTTCTCCACTCTCTAGTGTTGTGTAGATGTGTAGGGACTCTCTCAAGGATTTGCAGTCTCTTTGGAGTAAACCTTGAGAAGGAAGGCCATATCCCCTATGCCCTACAGTCTCTAAACTGACCTGGCACCTGAGATTATAATTAAGTGGGAGAGTGTGACAAAACTTGTGTACTCCACATTCCCATTTAATTGTTCTGCTTTTCTTTTTGAATTCCTACCAAATTCTCTCTTCCCCTACAGCCCATAAAAGCTTTCAAACATCTTTCTGGGTGTTAAGAAAGCTATTCTGTGCCAACACACATTCTTCTCTGCTGTATGTTTTGAGTTTTCTAGATTTTGCTATTAATCAGTAAAACCAAGCTTTTAGAATTTCCCAAAGTACACCAGAAATTCCCTGAGAAAAAAACAATCCACATACAAACTCACCTCTTTCAAGATCTTGCAATGGAAAGCTGTGCCTTTTAAGACTAATTTTGAACAAAATATCTCAATATTTGACACTGTTTTCTTGTTGGATTACTTTATGTCTTTTTATTTATTTATTTATTTATTTTATTAGTGTATTATAGTTTTACATAATGTTGGGATTAGTTGTCACATATTCCTAATTGTACACAGTTCAGCAATACAATTTTTTCAATATCCACCCCCATCCCTGTATGTCCCTCCTCCTGTCTCCTGATCCCTTGCCTTTCTTCTGGGTCCTATATTGTTCCTAAAAAATTTAAATACATGTCTTTCTTTCCTAGGGTAATAAAACTCAGCTTCCTGGTCCATGTTTTTGTTTTGTTTTAGGTAACTTTGATACCAAAACTTTACATACATACAAAAGAGTGTGAACAAAAATAATAATAATTAGCACACAGCATATTGATTTACTATCAAGTGAACACTAGTGATCTCATCACCATATCAATAAATAAAAAATTACCAGTATCCTAATAACCTCTCAGACCCCTTACTTCCCATATTCTACTCCATCTTCAATGGAAGCAATGCTCCAACTTCTAATACCATAGATTCGTTTTGCCTGTTTGAATAAAACAGAGATGATGCATTAATTTTGTCTGGCCTGTTGGCTCAAAATTACATCTCTGAGAGCCCTTCCTGCTATTGTGTGTGGCTTTTGTAAATAATACTTCTACAAACATTCTTTTATATTTTTTGGCACATACTGTATACATTTCCATGGGGTAAATTCTTTGGAGTGAAAATCTTCACCTTTAAATTGAAGTGCTTAGTCTAGAATACATTATTATTATTTTCATAGCTTCCTATCTTGACTTTCTCTAATTCTTTCTCTTCACTATTTTTTTAGAAAAGAAAATGTGTACTTTATTTCAAGCCCAATTACTTTCTTTTTTTATATTTGTTAAATATGGACTTACATTTAGGAGGGAAACATTATCAAACAATCAAGAACAAATGTATAATGACAGAGCAAGCCAAGGATAATGCCATTCCATGGTTTCCCCCCTTGGGTTCCCCATGGTTCCATGTTTCCACCTATTAAACTCCCATGTTAATTGGTCTTCTCATGGAAGTCGAAGGTTCCCCTCTGAGTTGATTCCCCCACACTCCCTCCCTCCAGCCTCCTTGATATCCTTCCTATTCCCTCTCCCCTCCCTTCCTCCTTCCCTATGTCCCCCAGCATCCTAGGCAAGGTTTCCCCTGTTCGTGTAAAAATTCATATATGTTGAGGTTATTATTAGCTTAGCCATCTATCATACTGTTTCTGATTATATTCTAGCTTCCACAAATGAGAGAAAACATTCAGCCCTTGAGTCTCTGAGTTTGGGATATTTCACTTAGCATAATTTTTTCCATCTCCATCCATGTGGCTGCAAATGCCATAATAGCATTTTCTGTAATAGCCGAGTAGAATTCCATCGTATATATGTACCAAAGTTTTTGAATCCACTTGTCAAGTGAGGGGCATTTGGATTGGTTCCATAATTATCTATAGTAAATTTAGCTGCTATAAACATTGATGAAGCTATATCTCTATAATATGCTGATTCTAGCTCTTTTGAGAAAATACTCAGGAGTGGGATAGCTGGGTCATAAGGCAGTTCCAGTCCTAGTTTTTTGAGGAGTCTCCATACAACTTTCCAGAGTGGCTATACCAGTTTTCAGTCCCACCAGCAATGTGACAGTGTTCCTCTTTTCCCACAGCCCCTCCAGCATCTGTCATTGTTGTATTCTTCATTTTTGACACTCTGACAGGAGTGAGGTGGATTCTCAGTGAAGTTTTGATTTACATTTCTCTTATTGCTAGTGATGTAGAGCATTTTCTCATATGTTTATGGGCTTTTTGGACTTCTCCACTGAGAAGTTTCTTTTTAGTTTCGTAGCCCATTTATTGATTGGATTATTTGTGATTTTGGTGTTTAGTTTTTTGAGTTCTTTGGATATTCTGGATTTTAGTCCTCTGTCCCATGTGTAGACTCTGTCTAAAAATTAGAAATAATTCTGTCATTTATATTTTTAAACCATTTAAGTTGGTCTCCTACTGCTCTGGGGATTAATTATAAACTCCTTTCATGGCTAACAGCCTTCTAAAATTTGGCATCTGCTTACTTTACCTTTCATTCTTTTTTTCTATCCAAACCTTGTTCATCTTTCCTACATGGCTCCTCTTCAAACTGTTTCCTGTGCTGTAAACCCCATTTCCTATCATTCCTTGCCTGTTTCCCTCCCAACTCCTAACCATAGTTTTATGTAGATTGTATTTACTCAAGTCATAGCTTGTAATTTCTGAGGCAACATATAAAGTTGTTTGTCAAATTTAAGAAATTGCAGCACTGAAGTGAAATCTGGAAAAGTCTGAGCATGTTGGTGAAGTTACCCAAGGCCATTCTTCCTTTATTAGGATGTGTTTTAGAATCTTTGATGCTTAGTAATATCATTTGCACAAAAAGAGCCATTTCAGTTATGGAACATCTCCTTTATATACTCCATTAATTCAATAGCTTGTATTTTCCAGTGAATTGTGTCCTATAAATTCAGAACTTTCAGCTTTACTTACAATAAGCAACTATGATCTAACAAGATCATAGTTAGAACATATCAGAGAAGGGAATCTCCCCATTAAAAACAAAACAAACAAACAACAAAAAGTCATAGGACTGGGGCTGGAGTGGTGGCTAGGCAGTTGTGGCGCTTGCCTGACAAGTGCAAGGACGTGGGTTCAAACCCCAGCACCATGTACACAACGAAGTATCGGAGCAACGAAAAACTAAATAAAACTGATTCTCTCCTTCTCTCACCACATGCCCTCCCTTAAAAAAAATGTTTAGAACTTTAAAAAAATCATAGGGGTTTCCTTAATGTGTTTCAAAGGGATGGAATTTGGCATCTCTTCCTAGAGATTGATTCTTCACAATTTCTTCCTTCCCACTGAGGGGAAAGGAGATTATATTCCTGCTACTAATCCTTTCCCTCCCAACTTCCTAGTGTAAGCACTTCTAAACTTCCTAACCTGGATAGGTGCTCCTACCAGTGTTTCCTGTTTTGTGTTTTCCCCATGCAAGTGGTTTCTGATGTACCTTACATAACTTCTTGTTTTCCTGCTATCTGTAGCCTCCTCCACACTGTGAATTCCATCAAGATGTTGATAATATGTACTTTATTTGCTATGGGTGACTGATGCTCAACACTGAACCTAGGACATTATAAAGATTCAATGATATTTGGGAACTGTGGAATTGTCTAAATATGTCTGCTCCTTTAAATTGAAGTCATTTGTTTAGTCAGAATGTAAGTGGACATGTTGCCTTTAGAGCTTGGTGAGTAAAGTTTATTCATTGTTAATGTTGATGGATGATTTTAGCATGGCAGGAAGAAAAAGATTCATGGGTTTCTTGTACAAACCTTGTCATAATAATTAGATTTCGTATTTTGATCGAATATAAGGCATAATGTATGTCTTTGACCTTTCCAGAGATGTTTTATTTATTCCCAGGCTCACTTCTGCTGACTGATTTTTGTGTTTCATTATCCTTCTCATTTTCTGTCATATATTCCTTCTTCTCCTTTTTTGTTTTATTTTCTACCTGCATCTATTTGTGATTCATACTTTCTTTTAGTTTTTCTTTATAATCCATTCTCTTTCCCCAGTTTGTCACCTCAGAGAGAATTTTAAAAATTGTTTTCCTTGGTTTGAATTTGAAATTTAAATAGAAGCTTCTAGTTCCCATAATAATTACCAGTGTAGAGGAAGCTTTGCTCACAAAGGCTGACCTCCATTTCATCTTGGAGGCTGACTGATAAGATTATAGTAAGATGCTAACACAGATAAAATTATGGGCTCTGACAGTTTCAAAATTATGCCACAACATTTAAGTGAAAAGTGATGTATTCAGTTGCTGATCTGGGTTCAAATACTACCTCATTCTAATACAATTTGTAATAATTTCAATGTTGAGTTCATGTGATAGCTGACATTTTTCTGAAACTAAGGCATCATTCGCAAAGAGAACATGGTGGTGACTGATGCCATATTGGTTCTTTTAGATATCCCCATGTTTTCTTATTCCATGAATTAGTTCAATTGTACCAATCATTTTCCCCCCAACATGCTTTTCTAATTGCTGCTAAATCTCTGTTCAGATAGTATCTATAATACCATTGGTCACTGAGTGTGAATACATAATTTATGTCTTTAGTCTACCTCTATTCTTATCCCATTATCTAGTATTATTAATAAGAATTAAGTAGTACTACTTGGTGTCAGCATAATTTTAATTTTAAATGCAAAAATGGGCACTGAAATTTGGAAGTTGCCAGCAATAAGGTGGTCATTTCAGTGTTTTAGAATAAATTCACATAAATAATTATATATAATTATCAAAATAAATAAACACAAGATTAAAATGTTATGGAGAATCCTCAGATTCTTGAGACTTATTTTGGATCCCCAGAGGTGACATATACTCATTTGAGAAATAGCACGCCCTTCCCCTACACCCTGCCCTTCAATTCTTATATCAATTCTTATTCCAGTGATTCTCAAAGTTTGGTCCCTGATCAACAGCATCTGCACCACCTGAGAAGTGGTTAGAAAAGCAATTCTTGGTGCCAATCTAAACCTACTGAATTGGTGGCTTTGAACATGGGGGTTCTGCAATCTGTGTTCTCGCTTCCCAGGTGATCCTGAGGCACAGTAGAGTGTGAGAACCACTGTTCTAGACTATGAGGAAATGCTATTTTCCCTGAATAGAAAAAGAACATAGACCAATATAATTGTATGTATTTTACGATATACATGTGACTTGTTGTTTACAGCATAAATCTTTAAAAGTTAACTCCCCAGAGAAGACAAATAATACTCATGCAAGCATTTAAATCTTGAAAATTCAAAAATTAATATACATGTATATGGACATTTATATATGTAATTGGAGAGCATTACATTGGAGATAAGGGAGTGAGGAATGAGCAAAGGGAGGAGATACTGGATAAGGATTAGGGCTCAAGTTACTTTGTTATTATGTATGCATAGATGAATGTGTAGCAATAATTCCCTCCAATGTGTAAGAACATGCTTAACTAATAAAAAAATAAAGTTTCTGATATCAACCACATAATAGGACTAGGTTCTTTAAACCATGCTTTAAAGCACCAAAAGATTGATATAGGGCTAATCTAAGACTGGAGGGATGGTGGGATATGGGAGTCTGGGCCCTAAAACTTAACCTGTGAAGATCAAACTGAGCCAGTAGAAGGTAGGGTTAGGTGTAGAAAACATACCCAAGAGAAATGATATGAAATCTGAGGATTAGGAATTAATAATCAGTGTTCATGAACAAATCAAATTCTGAACTAGTTGGAGACAATGATTTGCTAGCTTTCTGTTGTCATGGAGAGTTATTTGGACTAGAGAAGACCTGTTATTGTGATATACTATAGTGCTGTTACTCTTAAGACTTCAGTGCCCTGATAATATGGTTTAGAGAGCTATTTGAGTGTTATTATATAAAATTATATTTGAGAATGTATTGGAATATGAACATGGTCTGTGTCTATCTGCCTTGCACCTAATAATTCAGGGGACATTGTGAACTTCAGTGCTCCATGGAGATTTTCCTGATCCTATAAGGAAAGAGAAATGGTATTTCTTATGTCCTCTGCAATTCTCCTATTATAGAACTTTCTTACTGTAATATAGGGACCTTGCTTCTACCTGTTTTCTCCAGTATGTTGTTAACTTCATGAAGGACGGTTTCAGGTATCCCTACAACTCCCTTATCTTTGGAGATTCCTTAGAAAGGCCACAAGACCCTTCATACGGATGTACTCATGGCTAAGTACAATTTGTGTGATAAAGTTACATAGCCAAATCATAAGGGAAAAAGGCACAGGCAGATTCTGGAAGAATCTATATGCAGTCTTCCTTATGTTCTTTCCATACCACAAAGAGACACAAAGAACACATTCTTCCCCAGCAACAAAAATGCAGCAAACTTCCTGTGGTTTTTCTGGCTAGACAAGCCCATTAGAGACAGCGCTGCATAACATGCTGCGTAATTCCAGGACAGCAGATATACAGCACAAACTGTCTAGCTGCAGTCTAGCCCTTTTCAGTTACATGTTTATTGGGAGTACTCTGAGCACTAAATTCCCAGATGCCAGGCAAGGCCAACCTCACAGGTAGACTGTTCTAAGTATAACAGTGTCAAGCCTACTGTATTAGTTCTTTTTTTTTTTTTTGTACAAGCAACATATCTGCCATGTTTCCTGATATTTCTTAGTAACTAGCACATTGCCTGAGACATGGAAAATCTTCTGGAAATAATTTTCTAAATAGATTCACTAAGGCAAAGTTGTTAAACATGCTGTGGGGAATAAGTCTGATAGTCCATTTTCATAATGTAGCCTTAAAGCTCGTATATAAAAAAAAGGCCATCTTAGGTCAGGGAACCATAAGGCTAGGAGGAAGCCACGTTTAAAACTCCCCAACAAGTGAGTCCTTACACCTGTAAGCCCCACCAACTTCTGGTACCCTGCCTATCTTCTCTGACTTTCCATACCTGCCTACCTTACTTTCTGCACCTGACCATATCCAATATTAGCCAATCATGTAGCTTGTGCCCCTGAGCTCCTCCAATAAGGGTGAAGGGCAGAATTTACACTAGGCTGAGAATAAATTCTGTGCTCTTTGGTACTGAGGTAAAGTTTGACTTGCTTACCCACCTTCAAATATGTGTTTGTTTCATTGCACGCCTGGTATTTCTAACAATGCACAGGTAAAAATATGGTTCTAGAAGTTCTAGCCTAAGTGTTTTTGCATGTGTGCATGCACACTCATAGGACAAACACTGAAAAATGTTTCACATTTGACTCTACTAAACCTTTCCCAAGAGCTTTCTAGTTGACAGTGGCCAAAGGATTTTTTCCCCCTCAGTGGACTATATAACCTCGGCAGGGAAAACATTTTTGATTTTGGCATGAGCTTTTAAATACAAGAGAATTAACATAGATTCTTTAACTTTGAAACATGTCTAGCACTAGGCTGCAGACTGTAATGCCCACATGAAGACTGGCCCTAGAATCAGACCTTGGGACAAGAACTCTTCTGAATCTATAAAATAGGACTTAAAATAACACATCATCTATTTATTGTGAGAACTGAATGAAATAATGCATATCAAGTGTTTTCTTTATTTTTTTTTTAAAGAAGGACAGTGAGAGGGAGAGAGAGAGAGAGAGAATCAATTTTATTCAGTTTTTCGTGTGGCTTTCATTGTTCAGACGCTTGGTTCTGTACATGGTGCTGGGGTACAAACTGCTCTCCCATGTATGTGAGGCAAGTGCTAAAACCGCTGAGCCACCGCTGGGGCCCCATATCAAACATCTTAGAAAGGCTTGACAGATAGTGTTTAAATGGGAACTACTATGGATTATCGGACTCCTTCAGATTGTTTTTGATTTGATAGGGATATCTCGATGACATGAATGTCTCCTATCATAGGAACAGCAGGATATTTGTTTCAAAGGACTTATTTAACTGTCCTTCAGAGTGTAGAATACAAAAAAGGCATTTAGTCAGAGGCGGTAGAAGTAGAGTGGCTAGAGGCCAGCCACACCACGGCATAGGAGCAAGTTGTGAATAATTCATTTTTCCTGCCAAGCTGGCAAATTATCAAAGAATTTTCCAAAAGTAGCATCTGACCCAGTGTCTCAGACACTCCTCTTTTAAGGAAGACATAGCTAATTGGAAGGAAATACCATCTGTTACTACCTTGGCAAGAAAAGTCTCCCCACTATCAATTAATGTACCTGTGTTTGTTACTTCATCCTTATTTTCCTGTTTATTGTCCTGTTTTTTTATGGTAAAATAATAATGAACACTACAATTAACTTTGTTTAGAGCTTCAAATATGGCTACAAAGCAGATGGATCAGTCTGAAGCCTTAGAAAAGGATATCACCAAAAAAAAAAAAAGAAGATGAAAGAAAAAATAGATCTTGCTTTCAGGCATAAACAAGCCACAACAGCCTTAATTTTGCAGTTTGAAATTTTAATTCTCCATTTCCTCCATTTGAGAGAACTGACATTTAACTACCACAGGGAGGAAAAAGTTATGAATGACTTTTAGTGGAGAATTACAAAGAACTGTGTAAACACTGATTTAATTGAAATTCACCAAGAAAGCCCCAAAACAAATTATCTGCCTGACACCTGGTTGACATGTTTACTTGGCATGGTAGTTCTGTCTGGAAGCATTTCAGGATGACTTGGCAAGCCTAAATAAAACCATACTGAGGCCTTGCCCTACCCATATCACTTATTTGAATCTTTGAAGATGGTGTCTGGAACATCAGTATTGGAAAAATATCCCCCCTGTTGATTCTGACATGTAGCAGGGCTGGAAAGGTGGAGATCCTGATAGAGCTAAGAGGAAAACTACCTTCAAATATTGTATGCTTTAAAGGTTTAAGAAGCACAAATGCTCTGAAAGCACAACAAAACCCAAAGAAAACCAAACAAATACAATTCAAAGAAAGCCCATTTGCTACTCTGGTTGAACTGTCTCCAAGCAAACAATAATGATTATATATTGTTAAAAAAAACTATACAAAAACATATCTCCAACCACCTTAACTTGAGTAAATCTTTCATTTGATGGGACTTTCTCATGCTGGAATTACTTTTGAGGATCCAGTTCCCTGACCTTGGGACATCCTAGCTGCAGAGCAAATTCCAAATCCTGGGCAGGGCTTTTCCTGCAGCTGTTGATTACTTGTAAGCTTTCTTCTTAGTTCAGCAGTTTACAGTCCTCCTTACACCTTAGATACACTTGGGCTCCCCAGAAAATCAGCTGTCTGAATTCTCCTTCATCCCCCAGTGGAGCATGGAGGTAAGGGGGACTTCTTTACACTGTTGTCACTGCAACACAACCCACCTGTACCTCAATTCACTGATACTGTCAGTTTCCTGAGGGATGCTAGCCTTCCCTCAGACATGGCTAGCATCTATCTGTGAGACTTCTGCCCTGAACCCCTGCCTGCAGAGAACTGCTTGCATGATGTGGAGGGAATTGCAAAGGACATCTCAGTCTCCAACCTGCTTGCTTCCTCTGGGGCACCCATCCTGGCCTCTGTGCAACTCTGAAACAAAGAGTCTCCAAGCCTACAAAGGCAGCTCTTTTAGAATGACTCTATATAGGAAGTGACACTATTTAGAGATGTGAGAAGGGGAAAGGAGATATGTAGAATGTCATTCACTCATTTAATAGCCAAGGATAGGGGACTGCCCATTGTGAATATCTGGATGAACTCTGGGTTTCTTCCCCACCCAGGAGCCAGTAATCTTTCCTCATGCAAGTCAGATCATGTTGCTCCTCCTCCCAGTCTCCAGTGGCTCAACTCACTCCAAAGAATGTTCAAAGTCCTCACCAAGGCCCAGAAGACTCAAAGGGGTCTGTGCCCCTGCGTATCTGGCCTCAGTCACTTTCAGTCTCTTGCATTGGCCTTTTGGCTGTTCTTGGGACATACCAGGCACTCCAGGGCCTTTGTACTTGCCATTCCTTATCTCTGCAAAGAAATCCCCTAGAATCCAGTGTGGCTTTCTTTCCTTCTTTATGGGAAAGACATTGAACCTCCTTTATTTATTTACTTATTTATTTATTTAGCTTTTCATTTTGAAATAATTATAGATTCACAAGGAATTGTGATGGTAGTGCAACACGGTTCTGTGTACCCTTCATGCCGTTTCTTCCAATTGACATTCCCTAGTTAAAACACTGCCTGTATGACCCTCTCCCACTCTCTCTCCACTTACTCTGCTTTATACTTCTTCATGGTATTTGCATCCTTCTGCCATGTCATATAGTTCTTGGTTTTTTGTCTCATTTCTTTAACTAGGATGAAAATTTCATTAAAGCAGGAGCTTTGTTTGGTCCATGGCTGCATTTTCAGTGCCTAGATTGGAGATAACTAAATCTAAATTGCTTTCAAGTAAAGCTGTAGGCCATATGTTGGAAGATCACTGAAAAGACATCCTTTGGCAGAGGTCTTTTCTCCAGAACACTGAAAACAGCTGTCTAGCATTTCCACTTGAATGGCAGATAAGCCACAGCAGGGCAGGGACTCTTGTTTTTCCCATGAATTTCTCCCTAGCACCCAAAGCAGCACAAGGCTATTACCTGGGCTTAATATGTATTTGTTGAATGAATATGTAGAATTCAACCCTCCCCATCCTTCAGTCCTACCATAAACCTGGGAGACAACTGAGACTTCTTCAGGCTTTTCATAAAATTATGCATCATCTCTTGTGGATTGTATTGTATTTATATCTATGAAATTTGTCTAGTCCTATGGCCATTACTGTTACTCTAGTTTAGGCTTTCAATATCTTTTTCTTGACTATTATTAAAATAGTCTCCTACTTAATCTCTCTGGATATAGCTTTCTTTCAGTCTGTAGCTATAGACCTTTTTTTTTTTTTCAGCAGATCTAATCATGCCCTTTTTTTTTTAACTTGTTAAAAGACTTTCTGTTGTGTTCAGGGTTAAGTCCAAACTTCTTAATATGGTTGATATGCATTGAATGATCGGATCCTGCTTTAGTTTCTCCTATTAAACTCTATTCTAGTCAGACTGGCACACGACCCTGTCTCAGCTCTAGAACTTTGCACACATTTTACACAGGGTGTTCCTGCTACCAGAGGAGACTTTTCCTGTCTCTCCATCCATGCAGCTATTCCTACCACTTTCCCTCATCCCCCTTCAAGATTGGGCTATGTGTCTTGTTGAAGCACCTTCCCCAAACATACACCGTATCTCTGTGAAGGTCAAGGCAGCATCTGATTCTTCACCAGGTATTATTAGCACAAAACACAATCCTGGTTCATAGGAGGGATTTGGAAAATGTTTCTTTATCAACTGAATCTTATTCAGGTATAATGATTACGGAATGTAGTGCTAAGGAGAGCATGCTGTGTTATTTAAGTTTAAAAATCTAGCAATTAGAATAAATTCTATATTTTCACAACTATTAGTTGTTTTTTTTAAATATAGGATTGTATTCCTAGGGCCTGATAGTGTGCTTAGCATGTTGTAAATGCTTAGAAATTGTAAAATGAATGTTGCATATATTTTAACAGCAGTGTTTTTAAATATGTTCTTGCTCAGTTCTGATAAAAGGTTAAAATGGTGACATGAGAGCTTAGACAAAGGAGGAAAAATTCAAATCATGTTATTTGTGTCAATGTAGACACCTCCTGATTGTAGTAGAAACCACTAATAATCTCCAGTTTTACTAAATTTTTTTTTTCAAGTCATTTTAGCTGTTTTTAAGGGACATGTAGTATGAATTTGAATTTGATATGCATGGGGTAACATCCCCCCCTTTTAGAATCTTAGGAAGGTAATATGGCATAATGGTTAAGACACACTTAGAGTTACAGGTTGGTTCTGTCACTCACTAGATGTATAAAGTTGTGAAATTATATTATTGAAAGTCTTAATTAAATTATAAAATAAGAATAAATCTTCTAAATTTTAAAGCATGCATTAAATGAACTAAATGCTACATATAGCATTTGGCATACCAAACATAGTATTTTAGAAACAACTTGATGTTATTTTTGTTATTACTCAAAGCTAGCCCAGACACCCTTCCTGTAACTATGCTTCTTCTTTTGAATAACGGCTCATCTTTTGTTTTAACACCTCACTTAAGCTACTAGTTGTCCATTCACTGACCTTGACTTGCCTTACTACTATCATGCAGCATGTCTAAGATTTTAAGGAGCCAAATGTGAACTGGCCTACAATATTCCTGTAACTTTGGGTACAAAAACAACAAAGATTATACTTTCTGGGAATAGGACAAGGGAAAGCCTATGAAGATGTCTACACTAGAAATGGTCTTTAATTTTTCAATATTGAGAAGTTTATGGTGTGAGTTTGACCTGTACTAATTTAAACCACAAATTAAGAATTGTTTTGAAGTGGAGTGATGATCAGATAGCAATTTTATGAACACTACCTCAGAAGATGAAAATTTACAAATGTTTAGTAGATTTATTGTGTATGAATTATACATTATCCTGTATACATTAACTATGTGTGATTTTTTTGTATAATGATACACCTCAATAGGGATATTATAAAAAAGTATTCTTATTGAATTAAAAAAAATGTTGGATTTTTCTGAAACTCAGCAGGAGAGAGCAAAGAAGCTGACTTCCTGAAAGATTTTCCCTAAGCTTCAAGTAGTGAATCATTTAGAAGGAACATCTGTTACATCTAGAAATGGGCTGTTGGGAGCAAAACATTCTCTGGAAAACAGAGAAGCTGAACCTATGTCAAGATAGTTTCACAAATAATTTCCAAGAGTAATGCTAAAAAAAAAATTAGATTCAGCACTCATGGCTACCAAACCAGTGTTCTGTGGCATTTTATTATTTTTGTTCTATAATGAGCTCTGATCTTTAAAGTTCTCCGGAGAGAATCAATCAGAATGGAATTTTGAATGTTATTATCATTTGATTATATGATTCACAAAACTCTGTTCTCTAAGCTCAGCATGAATGTGTTTTTCTTGTTCTGAACTGTGTTTCTGTTAAAAACTAGAAGACCTCCTGTCTGAGAGTGACTCTGAATGGCATTATTATGTGAATTGCAGTCAGGTCTCATTTGAGTCCTGTCTCTTCCATTGACAAGCTGTGGATGCTTAGATAATTTGGATGAGTTACTTCATTCAGTAGAATGGAGTCACCTCATATGTCACTCGGGAACTGTATCTTCCAAGGACAATTGTTGCAAAGAGTAAAATGATGTGCTCATTATAGTGTATTCTAAATGTTTTCTCTTCTATCTTTACCAAACAACTTGTCAACTCTAATGAAATCTCCTGATAAATGCCCTAGAAGGCAGGACAGCGAAAGTGTTACTGGTAGAAATGGATTTGCAGAGTTTCTTTGAGCCAGTGTGTAACCAGTATCAAATTCTGCTTGCTGATAAGTGAGATTTCAGAAAGGATTTAGTGTACTTAATGATCAACATAGGAAAAGGATTAAGTAACCTTTTATTAGCATTTGATTGTTCTTAATAAGCAATCACAATTTATAAACACTAATATTATAGTTATTTATTGACTGCCTTCTATAATCCAGGTCCAGGTACTTTTTATATAATATTTTATTTAAACCTCAATACACAATGAATCCCTTCACTGTGTACTATGTTGCACCAATAAAAAAATAGTATAACAAACAAACAAAAAGTAAACCTCAATACAAATAGACTTAGTTGCCGTTTTTTTTAATCACTTGATTTACAGATGGAAGCCGTGAGTTGCAGAGTTGGATGTACTGGCAGTTAAGTGGCAGAATCAGGGTTTAAATCTGGCCTGCTGTCTAAAACTGAGAGCTTTATTTTTTGTCAGTCTGCCTTGCCAAATCATGCCTTTCTTCACATGTTAGTGTTCAAGCCTACAGCATTATTTAGCATTTTCTAAACAGCAGGTTCCTATTATAATTTTAAAGATTTACTTTATTTTGATCCTTCCCATGTTCATTTAAAAACTCACATATTGTCTTTTGTTACTTAAAAATACATTACATAGCTATGGCTTTTTGTCAATAATTTCAAGGAAGTGACTTAAAATTAAATGCATAAATTTAAAAAAATGGTTCCAATTTGTTGTCTAAATAATCCAAACTCATATTTTTAAATTTGATTCCTCCTTTCTTCTCTTCCTCTCTTTTGTCCCCTTTCCTTCCTTTCTGTCTCCCTCCCCACTTCTCCTCTCCTTCCTTTGGTCATTCCAACCTATTAAATATTATATATGAGTGTACAAACATGTATGCACAGAAATGTAGTAAAGAACTCCAGATGTACATGCTTACAGTGTTAATGTATACCATGCCAGAGATTTGCACAGGATGCATAAAACTTGAATGGCAGAGTTCAGGGTCTGGTTTATTGGAAGGAAAAATAGGTGATTCTGTTACACACAGAATATTGGAGAGACCCTTTCACTGCGATCCCATTTGAGATTCCCACATTTAAAGTTTTACTGTTTTGTACTAAGGTGTTGCTGAATCCTAGAACACTTTTGGAAAACAAACAATTCCTAGATGGTTTAGACTTTTCAGTACTGGGAATAAATGTCCCACTCATTTGAAAGCAAATGGAATCTGGGACATTATGTTTTAGATATGTTTAAGCACTGGAAATTGATAATAAACTTGATCCTTATCTTCTTGGAGTTTGTAGTCCAGTTGAAATGCATTTTTGATTATCCAGAGAGAGGAACAAGAATAATACTCGAGAGATATCCTCTGTGTCCACAGTTGGGGTCCCCTTGAGTACGTAGAAAAAGGACAGGAACTGCAGGATAGGATACTTGGGAAAGATGCAACCACTGCAAACATAGCCTCCTGACTAGTTTTTCTATTACTAGCTCTGGCTATGCAACCTTCAGAGTGCAAAATAGGCATATGCATCTCTGAACTACGGCAGCACACTTGACCAATTCTTCCATGTCCCTTCCATGTTTACGGCATTTCTGGGCCAGGCCAAGGGTCCAAAGCCCTTCTAATTTTAGATACATACCCTCTAAGTGAAAAATGATATCTAATAAATAAACTCACAGCTCTTTTTCTTCTGCAGAAGCAGATTCTATCTAATTTTCTTCTATTTGCTAATATTTCCCCATATATTGAAGTAGTGCTTTTGGGATTTATTTATGAAATATCCTGTGAACAGCTAGAAATACTCTAATTTATATTTCTAGAAAAGCACAAAGATGGAGAGAATTACAGAATGGAAAAATATTAAAGGTCAACATAGAAACAAAGTATTTGCAACAAAGTGAAATTAAATCATTCCAATGAAAATGGATTTCCAAGGATACATGTGCTTTGGTTCTATACCAAGTCCTTTAGAAGCAAAGAAAAACCAATCATAGTTTTTCTGTGGTAAATAATTAAGGAAACAGATATAAAAACTCTAAGAAATTATATTTAAAAGGAATTTCCTTGCCTTTACTGGTGAGAATTTCTGCATAGAATAATGCACTTGGATTACTTACTGTTCCTGAGACTTCTGATTCTTTATTTGTATTTGGTTAGAAAATTCTCAATCAGATAAATGTCAACTGAAGGGCTTATTTCATGAGATTATGGAGAGAAAATAATAAGCATTTGAGCTTCTTTATGCTGCTGCTGATATACTGAAAGTATATACTTGAGAACAGGCATATCATGAAATTATATATGTAAATGATTAAAGAATGTACTTCATGCATTTATCAGATGCATGTGAAAGATAATTATGGAGACTATATATGCCACTATCTATAAGTAAAACTCTTAAATACGTGCACATAGATAGAAGTTAGATGACCTATATTTTCAAAAAGTGTCAACATTTGCATATTTTCTGCTATCATACCAGATACCATGTACATGTTATGACATATGTCTCAGATTTTGGACTAAGAAATAGTATGGGAGTGTAGTCACCCTCCCTATCTACAGGCTCTACATTTGTGGCTTCAACCAACTGCAGATGAAAAAGTTTCTGAAAAAATATTGCATCTTTTGTTAGTCAGCTTTTTGATCCTGTGACCAAAGCAAGAACAACTTAAAGGATACACTTAAAGGATAAAAAGTTTATTTGTACTCATGGTTTCAAAAGTTTTGTTTACTCTTGGCCAATTCCATTGCTCTGGGGTCAAGGTGAGGCAGAACATCAAGGTGGAAGGGCATATGGAGGGAAGCTGTCAGCTCATGGCTGCTAGGAAAGAGGGGGAAAGGGACTGCAGGGAAGATGACCACTTCAAGGGCACCCCCCCAAGTGACCCACCTCCTCCAGCCATACCCTACCTGCCTACAGGGATCACCCAGTCAGTCCATTCAAACTAGGATGGACCAGTAGGGTTACAACTCTCATAATGTAATCATTTCACCTCCAAATATTTCTGAATTAACATAGGAGCTTTTGATGGACACAGAATCATTGCACATCTGTACTTAACATGTACAGGCTTTTTTCTTATCTTTATTCCTTAAACAATACAGTATAACAATGATTTACATTATATTTGATATGTAATATAGAGACAAAATATAGGGGAGAAAGTGAATAGTTTATATCTAAGTACTATACCATTTTATATAGGGGACATGAAAACCTTATGTGGACTTTTGTATCCCCAGGGGTCCTGGAACAGATCCTCCATGAATGTAGAGTGATGTCTGTACTTACAAATAAAACACCAGAGAAAACAAAAACACAAGAAATTCCAGCCATTTCCTTTTTATAAGAGACTCACTGAAGGAAAGAAAATAAGAATACAAAAGACTGGATATAATAAGCTGAAAAGTAAATATTTGGAAAATATTAACAAAATACAGGAAAGTGTGAAAATATTTTTTTTTATTTTTATTTTTTGAACAACCTTACAAGATTTTAACAAAACAATATAAAATGTGTATAAAATGTGTAAATATTCTGAAAATATTAATAGATAAAAAGTAAATTTTCATAAGTTTCATCTTTCCAGGACGAAAGTGTTAATAAGGCAGAGAGACATTGCATATTCCAAAGAATAAGAAATCTATAGCATTTCATAAGCAAACAAAAGGATATGCCCTTTTAGGTATATACCTAAATGCATAATATGAAATAAGTAAGGCAGAAATATTAGAAATACAAGTGAAAATAACTATTACAATTGTTTCAGAAAAATATAGCATATCTTTCTCAAATTGATAAATAGTAAAAAGATATAATAGGCTTGATAGAATACATCTAATAAATTTATAGAGATCTTTATTTCCATGAACAGAAAATATGCAGTCATTTTTCATATCTATGAATACCAAAAATCTAAGAAAAAGTTCTACATATTAATATACTTACTAAATGAAAATTATTTAAAAAATTAAAGGGTACATTATTTGAGCATCATGCAAATTAAAAAAGAAATTTGTAGCAGACAATATCATCAGTGGGAAATCTGATCCTCTCTCTTTAAATCTCTTTTAGGTTGAAAAGGAAAGCAGAATTAAAATTTAAATGCATAATATAACTAAATGCAAATGAAAATCTGATTGGAGTGTAAATCTGATGCCCAATCCAGAGAAGAATAGCACACAGGCACAAATGCATACTCATCCAAGGACAGGTGGTTGTAACACAGAAGATACAACTCTGTGCTGATTTGAAGATGGTAAGATTGGAGGTAAAAAAGCAACAGCAAGAGAGATTACTATGTAGATTTAAACCTAACATAGAATGGTATCAATGCTACCAACGTACAAATTGGCATCAGTTTGTACACTTTGGCAAACACCAGTTTAAGAAGTCAACGTGAAAATTACATTTAGAATAATAACAAACTATAAAGTTCTGAGAAACTACTAATACTGTTAATTTTTTAAAATTTTATAAGTAATCTTGAAATGATTTAAAGTATAATGAAGAATGTGCATAGTTTACATGTAAATATGATACCATTTATATGAGAAAAATAAATTACATTGCTTCAATTTGTTTCCTTTTAAATTTAAATTAAAATTTTAATTTAACAATTTTAAAATTTATTAAGGAAATTATGTTGTTGTACAATCATAAGTGCATGTGTAGTAACAATATGATATGCCCCGATTCTAATCCAGACTCACCCTCATATCACCCATACCCCAGTCTCTTGACTCTTCTGTATTTTTCTCCCCGACAAATAAAATATATATATTTCTGATTGTCTATTTTCTATAAGTACAATTGAAGGAGTATTATTTGGCTTTTTGAATGAGTAAAGAGTAAGCTACTTTGTTCATTCCCCTGCTATATCACTCCCTATTCTATATCCCTTTACCTCCCTCCCACCTCTTCCTTCTCCCTATTCCTCCTATATACCTATGGTTCCCCTAGAATATGTGTTGCTATGACTTTGGTTGATTCTAGTGTATGAGCTTGATGACCTTTCACCCAAGCCTGGGTTATGCTCTAGCCTACACAAATGAGGGAAAACATTTGACCCTTGAGTCTCTGGGTTTGGCTAATTTTTCTCAGCATAATTTCATCCATTGCCATCCATTTACTTTCATTGTATATTTATACTCCATTGTATATTTATACCACAACTTTGGAATCCATTCATTCAGTGAAGGGCATCAGGGTTGGTTCCATAACCTAGCTATTGTAAACTGAGCTACTATGAATATTGATTTTGCTGTTTCACGGTAATGTGCTGATTCTAGCTCTTCTGGGAAAATACCTGGAAGAGGAACAGCTGGGTTCTATGTGGGTCCATCCCTAATATTTTGAGGAGTCTCCACACTGCTTTTCAAAGCAGCTGTACCAGTCTACAGTCCCAACAACAGTGTCCTATTGTTCCTATCTCTCCACAACACCTTCAACATCTGTCATTATTTCTATTCTTTATCTTTGCCAATCTAGCTGGAGTGAGGTGAATTTTTTTTAAGAGAGAGAAGGACAGTGAGAGAGAGAGGAAGAGAGAATCATTTTTTTAATTTAGTTTTTCATGTTGCTTTTGTAGCTTTGACACTTTATTGTGTACATGGTACTGGGGTTTGAACCTGTGTCCTTGCATATACCAGGCAAGTGCAGTAACTGCTGAGTCACTACTCCAGCCCCAAGGTGAAATCTTAATATAGTTTTGATTTGCATTTCTCTAATTATTAGTGATTTAGAACATTTCTCATGTATTCATTGGCTTGCTTGATTTCCTCTGTTGAGAACATTCTGTTTAGCTCTCTTGCCCATTTATTGATTGGAGTATTTGTGTTTTTGATATTACGCTTTTTGAGTTCTTTGTAAATTTTGGATATTAGCCCCTGGTTGGAGGAATCACAGGCAATGTTTATTGCCCATTCTGTGGGTTTTCTCTTGACAGTTTTGACCAATTCCTTGGGTGAGCAAAAGCTGTTTAGTTTAATGGCATTCCACTCATTGATTTTTGACTTTCTTTTGCCTTGGGAGTCTTGTTGAGAAAGTCATTACTCAGTCCCATATTCTGGAGTGTTGGTCTTAATTTTTCTTCCAGCAGTCGAATGGTAGCTGATTTAATTCCTAGTTCCTTAATCCATTTTGATTTGATTTTTGTGCAAGGTGAGGGATAAGGATCTAATTTCAACTTTATGCAAGTGGCTGTCTAGTTTTTTCCAGCACCATTTGTTGAATAGGCTATTATTCCTCCATGTAATATTTTGACCCCCTTTGTCAGAGATCAGATGCTTAAAGATTTGTGGGTTTGTCTCAGAGTTTTCTATTTGATTCTATTGGTTTTCATTCCTAATTTGATGCAAGCATCATGATATTTTTGTTATTATAGTTTTATAGTATAGTTTTAATCTGGTATTGCAAAATCACCTGTTTTGTCTTTATTGCTTAGTAATGTTTTGGCCATTCTGGATTTCTTGTTATTCCAAATAATTTGAGAATTGCTTTTTCTATATCTGTAAAGAATGACATTGGAATCTTGATGGGGATTGTGTTGAATCTCTATAGCACTTTTGGCAGAATGACCAGTATAATTATATTAATTTTACCTAACCAAGAACATTGAACTTCTTGTGATCTTTTCAGGTCTTCATTTTCTTCCTTCAATATTAGATAATTTTCATTGCAGAGGTCTTTTATTTCCCTTGTTAGATTAATTCCCAAGTATTTTATTCTTTTGAGGATATTGTGAATGGAACCAATTTCTTCTTCTGTCCTGTTATTGTCAGTATATAGGAATGCTATTGACTTATGGTATTGATCTTGTAGCCTGCCACTTTGTTAAATCTGTTTAAAAGTTCAAGCAATTTTCTGGTGGAGTTTTTTTTTTTCTATTCCAATTATAGGATTGTGTCATCAGTAAAAAAGGAATAGGAGTAGCTTGGCTTCTTCTGTTTCTTTTCTTCTCCCTTTGATTTCCTTCTCTTGCCTGATTACTCTGACTAGGGTCTCAAGGACTCTATTGAATAAAAGTGGTGACAGTGGGCAGCCTTGTCTTGTTCCTGAGTTTAGTGGAAATGCTTTCAGCTTTTCTCCATGTAGTATTATAATACCTGAGGGTTTGGCATATATGGCCTTTACAAAGTTAAGATCAGCTCCTCTAATCCATATCTTCTCTGGAGTTTTGAGCATAAATGAGTGCTGGATTTTATTAAAGGCCTTTTCTGCAGCAGTTGAGTAGATCATATGGTTTTTGTTCTTAATTCTGTTTAAGTGATGAATCACATTTATTGATTTGCTTATGTCAAACCAGATTTGCATCTGTGAATGAATCTCACTTCATTGTGATGGATTATCTTCTTGAAGTGTTTTTGAATGTGATTTACTAGAATGTTATTAAAGATTTTGCATCTATGTTCATAAGGGATGTTAGTCTGTAATTTTCTTGTTTTGATGTGTCCTTGTTGGGCTTTGGTATCAGAGTTATGGTTGCCTCACAAAAAGTGTTTGGGAGAGTTCCCTCCTTTTAATTTCTTGGAATAACATAATAAAGAGAGGTATTATCTCCTCCTCATAGGTGTGGTAAAACTTAGCAGAGAATCAATTTGGTCCTGGGCTTTTCTTCTTTGGAAGTATTTTAATTGCTTAATGGACTTCAGTGCTTGTTATTGGGCTTTTCAGTATTTCAATGTCATCCTGTGTCAATTTGGCAATGTTGTATGTGTCTAGAAATTTGTGTGTGTGTGTTTCAGATTAACTAACATAGAGGAGTATAGTTTTTCAAAATATATTCTGATAATCCATTTGATTTCCATGGAGTCCGTGGTGATGACTCCCTTTTCATTGGAGATTTTGTTGATTTGCTTCTATTCTATCCTTCTTTTAGTGAGATTAGGGGTCTATCAATTTTATTTATTATTTCAAAGCTCTTTGTTTCATTGGTTCTTTTTATTTATTTATTTTTGTTTGTTGTTTGGTTGTTTTTCTCAATTTCATTGATTTTAGTTCTGAGCTTGATTATTTCCTCTCTTCTTCTCAGTTTGGGCTTAGATTATTCTTCCTTTTGTAGAGTTTTGAGATGGAGTATAAACCTACTTATTTGAGATCTTTCCTAGTTTTTAATACAGGTACTCAGTGCTATAAATGTCCGATCCCGGCCGGCAGGGACCAGACAAAGCATTCAACTAGACCCATTTGCTCTTAAGTTCTCCAAGTACTTTATTTCTCTCTTTACCGTGGCTAAAGGCCTCCAGGCACTTCCCGCCTTCCCTCTCTTTGAGTTAGGGCTATTAACGTTTAGAGTCCTTGTTTCTATTGCCATACCAGAGTCCTTATTTCTGCAGCCGACTCTTACTGCCTGCATCTTCTACCGCTGCTGATCTCTCCGCTGCTGATCTCTGCTGATCTCCGCTGCTGATCTCTGCTGCTGCTGCCTCTCTGACTCTCTCAGGCAGCAGGAGGTCGTCTCTCAGGCAGCTTGCCGTCTCTCTCTGCTTTCCTCCTGACTGCTGCTTGCTTCTTCCATGCTTCTTCTTCTCTGACTGCTTCAGGACACAGCTGCTTCCTTGCTTGCTTGCTTGCTTGCTCTACCTGACTAGTCGCTACTCTATTTATCCGTTACAACAGCCAATAGGGGTACAATGCAAACACGTTTATCCAATTGTAACAAGTGAGTGACCAAATAGCTTAGTCATGTGGTCAGGCATTACGTCACTAAGGAAGATACAAGCCAGCTGGGTCAGAGTTGTTTACCACCAATTCTTCTACAAGCCAGCTGGACCTCATGTTGGGGGAATCCCCAACATATAAATTTTCTCCTTAAGAATTTTTTTTTCACGCTGTCCCAAAAGTTTCAATATATTGTGTCTCCATTCTCATTCTCTTCCAAGAATTTCTTGATTTCAGCTCTCATGACTTCTTGGATCCATTCTTCATTTATTTGGGAATTATTCAATCTGCATGTATATATATATATGTGTGTGTGTGTGTGTGTGTGTGTGTGTGTGTGTTGTGCTATGATTTTTACTGTTAATTGCTAGGGTCATGGCATCGTGGTCTGATAGGTTGCAGGGAATAATATGTACTATTTTATATTTGCTGAAGTTTCCTTTGTGAATTAGAATATAGTCTATTTTGGTGAAGGATCCACGTGCTGCTTAGAAAAAGGTATGCTAAGCCAATTTGGGGTGAACTATTCTGTAGATGTCTGTTAAGTTCATTTGGTTTATAGAGTTGTTTAGACTGGTGATCTCTTTATTTATTTATTTATCTTTGCTTTGATGATCTGTCAATTGGTGACAGAGGAGTATTAAAGTCTCCCAGTATTATTGTGTTGAGGTCCACAAGTGGTATTATATGATGGAGTAGTTTTTCCACATATTTGGGAGCATTTGTGTTTGGAAAGTACATATTTACTATAGTTATATCTTCCTGTTGTATATTGTTCCCTTTACTAGGACTTACTGGCCTTCTTTATCTCTTCTGATTAAATTTTGGTTGAAATCTACTTTATCAAATACAAGAATTGCAACACCAGAGTGCTTTCTTTGGCTGTATGCCTGGTAGGTTTTTTTCTATCTTTTCACCCTCAATCTGTGAATATTATTGGCTCTTAGGTGGGTCTCCTATAAGCAGCATATTGTTGGAATTTATTTTTTGGTCCAATCTGCTACTCTGTGGCTTTTATTTGGTGCATTGAGACCATTCACATTTAGTGTTAAGATAGTTATGTGGTTGTGGTTCATAGTCATTGTGATTTTTTAGTGAGTTCTGTGCTTTCTTGGTTGTCTTTTGATAGCATACACTTTTATTGAATTTCCTCTGTGAGTTTTGAGGAATGTTGGCTTGCTCTTCTATCTGGAATTTATCTTTGAGGATTCTTTGTAATGATGGCTTTCTTTTCACCAATACTGCAAATTTGATCGTATTGTGAAAAGTTCTTATTTCCACCTCAGATTTGAAGCTGAGTTTTGCTGGGTATAGTATTCTTGGCTACATGTTGTGGTCATTAAGAGATTGAAAGATCTACTTCCACGATCCTCTTGTTTCTAGAATTTGAGCTGAAAAGTCAGATGTGATCCTTATTGGTTTGCCTCTGAATGTGATTTGGCATTTCTTTCTTGTTGCTTTTGATATTCTTTCTTTGATACCCCTGTTTTGCATTTTTGAATATGATGTGTCTTGGTGAGCTTTTCGTTAGATTAAGCCTATTAGGTGTCCTGTATGCTTCCTGGATGAGCATTTCAGAGTCGATTTTGATATTAAGAATGTTCTTTATACCTTTAATTTGTGTTTTGATTTCTTCTTGTATCCAATTACTTTTAGATTGTTTCTCCTGCCTTCATCCCAGACATTTTGAAAATTATGCTTGTGTTCTGTGAGCATTTTTTCTCTTTTGTTATCCATGCACTCAAGCTTACTCAACCTATCTTCATTGTTGGAAGTTCTTTCTTCCAGAGCTTAGGTTCTGTTTTTTTTTAATAGAGTTTAGTCTATTATTAAATTTTTTCATCATTGTTCTGATGTAATTGACAGAACATTTTAGCTCTGTTTCTTCCTTTTTCAGTATGTCTATTTCTTTGATAATAGTCTTTCATTTCTTGAATTTTCTCACTTAGTCCCTTCATTAATTTTTCTTTTAGTTCATTGATCTTTTTAGTAATCAGATCATTGATAATTATTTCTGGGTTTTCATCTTGCTCCCTATTTGTGTGCTCCTTGGCTGGGGGGTTGTGGACTTGAGGTGAACCTTTTCTATTTTCATTCCTCATTTCAATAATCTTCTTCTGGATATTTGAATAGAGTTTCTCTGTAGTGAAGGTAGACAGGGCTGGAGGTATTTCTTTGCAGTCAAAGGGTCGGGTCAGACATCAATCCTTTGATAACCACTTTCTTCCAGAAAGGTGCATCTGCCTAGAACTGTATTTGGCTGTACCTTATGGATCGAGGCCCCAGAGCACTGATTTGAAATCTGTTCAGGTTGTGTTGCAGCCTGCTGGTTTGTATATGCACAGAAACTGGGGGCTTTGGTGGGTCCTGGTGTCACATGTTTTGCCTGAATGGGGTGCTTGCACACAGTAGCAGGACCTGGGATTTTTGACAGTGGGTGTGGGCCTAATGTATCTGGACCTGGCAGGAATGAGCTGCATCTGGGCAGCTATGTGTGGGGTGGTTGGGTGGTTTGGGACTGGGGGTTACTGCACCTGAAGGCCCTGGTCCTGAGGCCTGGTTTGGTCAACATAGAGGCTTCTGGGTTTGGTTCCAGCAGGGTTCCTAGGTGGGAGAGCCCTGTGCATCTGTAGGCCTCTGTCTATGCTCAGAGGCTTCTGGCATCATCTATGCTCAGAGGCTTCTGGGGTCAGCTCCACTGGGGTTCCTGGGCAGGTGTGTCCTGTGTGGCTGCAGGGCCCAGAGATGAGGTTTCCATCTGTGTGTAGAGGCCTGCTGTGGTTGGCTCCAAGCAGGGCTCCTCCAACTCTATTCTACTATGGGAAATTTTTTCTTTATTTTGTGGAGAATGTTCTTTATGTCATTTATTTGTATTTTGATTTCTTCTTGTATCCCAATTACTCTTAATTTGTTTCTTCTGATTTCCTCCCAGACATTATGATAATTCTGCTCTTTCTCTGTGAGTTTTTTTTTTTTTTTCTTATCATCCATATACTCATGCTTACTCAGCCTATCCTCTATGTTGGAAGTTCTTTTTTCAAGAGCTGAGGTTTTCTTTTCTATAGAAGTTTGTCTATTATTAAATTCTTCCATCATTCCTCTGATGTAATTGACTGAAGATTTTTAGCTCTGTTACTTCCTTTTCCTGTATGTCTATTTCTTTGATAATAGAATTTTTCATCTCTTGAGTTTTCTCACTTAGTTCCTGTATTAAATCTTCTTTTAGTTCATTGTTCATTTTTGTAATCTGATCATTGATAATCTTTTCTAGGTTTTCATTCTATTCTCTGCCCATGGTTTCTTTGGTAGGGTAGGTGAGGGTTTGAGGTGAACTTTTTCTAGTTAGAATTCTCATTTTTGAAGAGTTTCTACTGGATCTTTGGATTAAGTTTCCCTGTGGGGAAGCAAGGCAAGTCTCCAGGTGCAGGTCAATGGATCAGATCAGACACCACCCCTTTGATGACCACCTTCTTACAGAAACTGTTTCTGCCTGGGGCCTTGTTTTGCTGCACCTTTGGGATCTAGGCCTTAGGGCACAGATTTTGATCCTGATGGGAGTGTGGGGCAGCCTACTGGATTGTTGACTTACTTTGGTGAGTGTGTGTTCCTGAGTCCTGTGGTCCCAGAGGAATAGGTTGGGCCAGAATGGTCCTGCCTGCGTGCCTCCTGGAACCTGGAATTCTTTTTGATGAGGATTGTTCCAATATAACTGGACCTGCTAGGTATGTGCTACAGCTTTGTAGCTTTGGATGTAGGTCCTTCTTGGGGTATTTGGGCATCTGTCAGCCTGGGACCAGAGGCCTGGGCCCATGCAGCAACTGGGTGGGGTGGCTTTAGAAGGGAGTCTTCTTTGCAGTGTCCTGGGTGCCTGCCAGCCCAGGACCAGTGAGTTTGTTTTCTTCTTTTTCTTTTTTAAAAGAGAGAGAAGGGGGCAGTTAGAAAGAAAGAACTATTTTTTTTTTAATTTAGTTTTTCATGTGGCTTTCTTTGCTCTGACACTTCATTGTGTACATGGTGCTGGGGTTTGAACCTGCTTC
Organism: Aplodontia rufa; assembly: GCA_004027875.1. NCBI lineage: Eukaryota > Metazoa > Chordata > Mammalia > Rodentia > Aplodontiidae > Aplodontia > Aplodontia rufa. The sequence continues at coordinate 14,978 of PVKS010001380.1, read as the reverse complement.
CTCACACATGCCAGGCAAGTGCCATAACCATTTAGCCATCGCTCCAGCCCCAAGAGTTTGTTTTCTTAGCTAGTATTGTACTAAAAATGTAATTCTGAAGATTGAACCTTGGGCCTTGTACATGCTAAGCAGTGCTCTAACACTTAGAAAAAGAATTCCCTATTCTTCCTTTCCATCTCCTCCCTGTTTCTCTACTTATATTATATTTAATCATATAAGTTGCTTTTTCATTGTCTTTGTCCATTTTTTTATTGTTTGAGTTTATAGGAGCTCTTTGTATATTTGTCCTTAGTATATTTGTAGAAAGTGTATTCTTCCATCTGGCTATTTGTCTTTTAATATGCTTTCAAGATGTCATTTCTTATACAAAAATTTTAAATTCTTCAGTTATTAGACTTAATCTTTTCTTTTATCATTTCTGAGTTTTATATCTTATTTACAAAAGCTTTACCCATGTCAAGGTCGTAAACATACTGTCCTATTTTTCTCTAATGCTTTTTTTTTTAAAAAATTAGTTTTTGATATATCTAGAATAAGGTCAAAATGATATTCAATCCCAATTTTTTGAATAGAAATTTGATTGTAACACATTAATTACACAATTTTCTCTTTCCTCAATCATTAGTAGAACTCATTTAGCATACACTGTGTTCATCCCCTTCTATGTGGGGTCCTCTCATGTCAATTTTCAGAAAATCAGGGAATTCTCCCAGAACAGTTTGGGGAAAAGTCTTCTGGGCTAATGTCCTAATATTTAAGGAATATATACATATGCATATGTGCTGTGTTCTAGATTGCTTATCTGTAAATACCACTTTGCCTAAGTTTTATGACTTATAAAATTTACAATACTATTTTTTTCTTATTTTTATACCAAATTTCTTGTGCATATTCTCCTGTGGACAAAGTTTAGAATCCAAATATCAGATTCCATAAAAACTCCTACTATGATTTTAATTGATAGTAAATCACATTATGAATTAATTTGGAAGCTTTTACCATGTTGAATATATCTATGCAGAAATATGATGAGCTTTCACTTTACTCAGGTTTCCCTTTCTGGTTTTCACTGAAGTAGTATAGTATTGTTCAGAGAAAATTTGAGGGCTAGGAGATGTAGCTAAGTATTAGAACACAGTCTTAGCATGTACAAGGCCCTAGGTTCAATTTCCAGAATTACATGTTTAGTATAACATGTATTAAGAAACAAACTCAAGCTATACGATTTATTCTCTTTCTCTCACTATATGTATGGAAAAGACTATCAACATATAAACCCGTTAATGAAGTTTACCTTTGGTATGTGGATTATAATAAAGGAAGATTAAGTACTACTTCAGTTTTTTTTATTCTATTTTATTCTACTTTGTCTCATTTATGTTTTAATAAGATTTTATTCCTAAATAATTTAACTTCAAAAATCAAAATAATCTTAGAAAAACTATTATTCTATAATCATTTGAATCTTAAATTTTACTTTGGGATTAGAGTTATAGGACTCAAGAAGCAGATCAAGTCATATTTAAGCCAAGTATATCAATGTGAAATGAATTTTTTGCTAGTAATTTCTGAAACCAAGTCATTATATGCATGAGAAGTCTGTTAGCTTTTATTTGTCATCTGGCTTGCTCTAAAATATTTGTTCACTAACTTATCTGCCTCATTCCATGTAGTGTTGTGGACAGAAAATAATCAGTGTTCATTTTGTTTCATACAGAAAGTGTTCCATGAGAGAATTCGGTAGCTAGAATTAAGGTACCTCAAAACTCACTAGTTTGGGGCCCAGAAATAAATTAGAGGAAAAGAAAAGAAGGGTTAAATTCAATGCAAGCCTATCTTTCATTTTGACAAATGCAAATTACTAAATTGTATTCAGTTTTAGAGATTGCAGAAAAACCTCTATGCATATTGTTTGTTCTCCAAACAAGTTTTTAAGGTAAGGAGGAATGAAATTCATTATCTCCATTTTATTAAAATTGAAATTTAGAGGATTTAGTGAATGGACAGTCTGGCATTTTAAATTATGCCTCCTTATTGGTGACACGACTTTCCAAAACACTGGGAATTCAGGGAGGGAGTGAAATGTACTTAGGAAAGCATGCTCTGAAAAAAATTCAGGAAAAATTAAGTGAATAACAATTCATGTAGTAATTCCCCTTACAGAACAAAAGACAGAGAAAAAGAGGGAGAAGAGGAAGAAAGAGAAGGAAAGGAAGATGTCACTACTAGTGCTAATGCTTCCTGCTCTGAAAAAATGATTCTAAGAAGTTGGTCACTTTTTCAGTGCAGGCAGTATTAGCACTAGTAGTGTCAGGATAGGCAGCTATCAACAGCTGTTATGGAAGGAGGGCCAAATCTGTTTGTCCCTAGAGGTTTCTTCCTCCATCCCTTCTAGAAAACATTTAGAATCACTTGTATTGTCTTGAAATAGATAAAAATTACAAGAAGAGGAAAGGCATTCCTGAATGCTCATATTCATGTGTGTGTGTGTTTGAGTATAAGTTGGAGATGTCATGCTCCTTTACCCCTAATACCCTCTTACTTATAAGGTGTATGTTCCAAGACCCCCATGGATGCCTGAAAGCATGAATAGTAACAGATTCTATATATGATCCGTTTTTTTCTAAACATACATACCTATGATAGAATTTAATTTATAAATTAGGCACAGTAAGGCATTAACAATAATAGCATATAATAAAATACAATAATTATAACAATATGCCATAATGAAGATCATTTAAAAGTTACAAATTGTTTATTTCTGGAATTTTCCACTCAATATTTTTTGGACCACAGCTGACCATGGGTAACTGAAACCATGGAAAACAAAACCAGGGCTAAAAGGGGGACTATTGTATTTCACTGTGCATTTTCTAAGAAGGGAGATATTATTTTATTCACATTTCTTCAATTGGCCTCAAATTCTTTTACATTTATTTTCTTTTACATCAAGGATTCAAACAAATATGATCTTTACCTATTTTAACCTTCTTAATAATTAATCACCTATTCAAAAAATATTGCAGTCCTTGTTTCTCCTGAGTTATTGGTGCAAGGTACTGCTACATGTGAATATAAACTAGTGTTCAAATCCCACTCACAGGAGTTGGAGGGAAGAGTGGGGTTGGTCCCTCCTTAGGAGCCAGTGTTAGCATTCTGAGGATCAGTGTGTGTGGATCCAGGGCAGGACCACAGCATGGTCAGTGTCATCTTATGAAGCAGTCATAGATTAACATCCTTTATCTATAGATAAAGGGAGATTTACATATTAAGTGGCAAAATAAGGATTCTTAACCATATCTTTAGAATTTTAATGCTGCTTCTTACTCATGTCAGCATCACATATCTGTTCCTTTACTTTCATTCTTTTCCTGAAACCATATATGTATTTTTTTTAAAGAGGAGGATAGTGAGAACAAGAGAAAGAGAGAATCAATTTTATTTAGTTTTTCATGTGTCCTACACTTCGTTGTGTGCGTGATGCTGGGGTTTGAATCCATGTCCCTGTGCATGCCTGGCAAGCCCTGTAGCTGTTGAGCCACCACTCAGCCCCTCCTGAAAGCATCTTAACAATTTTCTGCCCATTAATATTCTTTGAAATTACATAATTTTTCATATTTTGTGCTTTTGACCATAAGATCATTTCCTTTTCCTGAAAATGCATTTTTAAAAGTATTTTTCTCTTAATATTCTATTCATTTTAAAGATCTTTCTTAAATATTGCTTCCTCTGTAAAGGTTTTTCTGACATCTTCAGAAAGAATTTACCATTTATTCTGCATATTTTCAGAGCACTTTGTAGATCTCTGTGTCAAAAGAATACTTCATTATAACTATATACATATCAATCCACAATTGAGAATAGGGGTGACCTTGACCCAGTTTAGTGCTTGGCACATTGTAGGTGCTTAAAAATTATTTCTTAATAAATGAGGCTTTACATTTATACATGTACTGACTTCAAGTGGTATAAATTTATGAATTGAAGAATGCATAATCTATGGTAACCCTCTAAAAACAAAACTTACAGGCAGCAGACACCTGAAGGATTTATAAATTCAGATCATTGCCTTAGATCACAAAAGTCTAATAAAAAACTGGCCTATGGAGTCCAACAGGCTATGTTTTAATCAGATAACATCAATTCTTCCATTTGGTGAAGTGTATTTAGCTTAAACTATCATTTATTCAATTCTATGAAGAATACAGCTTAGATTTAGCTATAGGAAGGCTATTCAATAATTAAGATTCAATTCTGTTTTTGATGCTGGAGGCTGATAACATAGTAGGGTACCTGATGGAAAGCCTGGCTGGGTATACAATGCAGAGGGAGCTCAGATCCAGACACATCCAGCTGTATCTGACGGAGTAATGGGACAGAGTCACAACGATTGATTTTTATGAAAAACCTAAAAGCCTCCTTGTAAAAGGCTCATATGCAAGGAAGGACAAGATAAGGAATGAAATATTAGTGTGAGTATAATGAGGTGTGTGAGCATAACTTTTGTCCCAATAGTACTGGTACTAATTTAGTCATTTTTGAACTCTGCATAATCATTTTTAACGCTTCTTGCATACTAATGATGAATATATTTATATTTGGAGAAGTTCTCTCCCAAGTTGCTCAAAATATAAAGGTACCCATGCAAACTTTTTCCTGTGCATGGATGATTCTTGGTCTATTGTTCCTTCTTTTCCTAGACCCATTTCTCAGAAAAATAATCTCCCCACCTGACTACTAAACCAAGGACTTCTGGCTAGCTATCTGACCTTCATCATTACTTTTTCTTTTCTATCTAAATCCTGATTTTTTTGTGGATATCCATCACTGCATTGCACAGTCTCTGAGGAGATTAAGAAGATGCAGTTTCCAGCAGCATTGTACATGATAGGTAGCCTAAAGGAATCAGCCTGAGGCATTCTCTTGAGAATTATTACTGATGCAGGAGTATACTTATGATTTTAATTGGCTCCATCAGACTAAAGTGAAAGACTTATGTTCCAACCTTGGGTAGCCATGTTGCTCCAGTTGTGGCTGACAGTCATCTAGTGACCATAATGATAAGGATTCTGAGGATAAAGTCAACCACTCTAGACCATGGAGCAGGAAGAGAGAAAAATCTTAGTTTTTTTGATATTCACTGCACTAAATCATCTTGCAGTTGGACATTATACTTTTTATTATAAAACATAAAATGTTCCTTGTTGTTTATGCCTGGATGAATCATAACTTCTGTTACTGCATTTGAAACTATATCAAGTGATGTATTACAGGAACTGCTAATTATTAAGATTAAGAATGCAAAATTTTGTGTTGTACTCAAAGAAAATGAAAAGTGAACCTGACTCAGTGATTTACATAATTGTTATCATACCACAAAATAATTAGATGTGTTATAAACAATGCACCTAAATGACTCATTTTCTAGGGAGTGTTGGGAGAAGGTGACATGAAGCAATGAAAGTATACCTTGTTCAGAACTGTAGATAGAAGTCCTCTGCTGTGCTTGTTTCTAAGAAGTGAGTTACACATAAACTTGTAGTCAATGCTTAGCTCCTGGTTGGAAAGGGATTATTGTTTATTGAATACTTATGAGAAGCTAGGTATTGTCTTAGCTGCTTTCTATAGAGCTGGAATCAAGTAGTCATTAAAACCAGTAGATGTAGAGCCACTTGGAACTGGCTCCATTGGCACATGTGCTGGAGCTTGTCAATACTAAATTGGAAGGGAACGTGGAATGTGTGGCTTTCCTTCCTGTTCTTCATCTAAATTCCACACTTGTATTCCCAAGAACTACTCACTTAACTAAGTCATATTTCCCAAAGCATACAGGCTGGTTCCAGAAGGAATTCTAAAATCAGCTATGTGAAGTATTAGAAATGATCCATCCATACAAACTCGTAAGGCTAGGTCAAAAAGCTAGACAGCTACCTTTTGATAAAGTAAATTTATTTCAGGTGCCCCATTGCTATTTCTTGCCAACAAAACCTGATTGTAGCGATTCCAGAAAGCCCTGTCATGTGTCCCTAAATTCTCATTTCAGGCAACAGTATTGGGGTTGTTTTCCCTTGTCTTCCAGAAAACCTCTGGGCTCTCAGATATCTTTTGAGATCAAAAACTGATCAAGTTACAAAAATTTTTATTTTGTACCAACCTAAAACTACTCATTTTCCTGCATGGGAGCAGTCTTGAAGGCTACTCAAGTAGCTTATTAAGATACTTTCTTGATAAATGATTTAAAAGTTTACATGAAAATAAATAAATCCAGAGCAGTACACATATGCTATTTTTAAAATCTTGTGTACTACTATTACTATGTGACTTTTAGATGATACCATTTTATTCATCTATCCCGTCTACAGATATGTCTTAATTTACTTAATTATTCCACTATTGAAGTTTTAGATTACTTCTAATGAAGTCAGAATGAATATCAGATGAATAAATTTAAGTGTTCACAGTAGCATCCCCCAAACCCCAAGACTTTTCAAACTGTAAGAATGAAATTGTGGAAATCCAGGACTTTTGTAAAATAGATTTGGAATGTGTCATTAAGTTTACCAGAGGTTATAAGCTGGAAGTGATAGAGACTAGACAGACATGAGTGATGGGAACATGAGGTTAGGGAATAACTTAAAAAACTGGAACCATTGTGCTGATCCGTACATACTTTTTTTTTTTTTTTTAAAAGAAAGAGGGGTGCTAGAATGGTGGCTCAGTGGTTACAGTGCTTGCCTGGCATGTGCAAGGACCGGTGTTCAAACCCCAGCATCACATATACAGTGAAGTGTTAGAAAAACAAAACACAGGCGAAAACATAAATAAAGTTGATTGTCTCTATCTCTCTCTGTCTCCCTCTCTCTTTAAAAGGAGAAATCTTTCTGACTTGATGGCAAGAATTGGGGTTGTAAAGGGGGGTGGGCTTTGTGCTGCCTCAGTTTCCCAGAAGGCCCCAGCTCTGTAACAACATTATCTTACTGATTATGATCAATTAAATTTATGCTGCAAATAAATCGTATTTTCAAAGAGATCTATATATTTCAGGAAGCAAGTCATAGAATTCTAATCTGGTTTCAAAGAGAGGAGGGTTAAGTCTTTGTCTCTGAAAGGATCTGTTCTCTTACTTGAGAGTAACTCCATTCCCCTTTCCTTATCCCTTCTAATAAACTCATGCATGTTACTCTGAGAGACATCTCTGAAATCTTTCTAGCAAGAGAAAATGAATCTGGGTAAGAGCTGGGCATGGTGGCACACATCTGTAATCCCAGCAATTTAGGATGCTGAGGCAGGAGGATTGTAAATTCAAAACCAGCCTCAGCAATTTAGCAAGGCCCCAAGCAATTTATCAAGACCTGGTGTCAAAATAAAAAAATAAAAAGTCCTGGGGATGTGGTTTAGTAGCTAAGTGCCTCTGGGTTCAATATGATATAAAAAGAAAAAAGGAATTGGGGTGAGGAAGGATTGCTATGGTGCCTCAGATCTGTGCAGCAGGCTTTTTGTTCTGCAGCAGAAGCAGATTTTCCTTTACAGTGCAAGCAATACCCAAGTAATTGGCACAAACTTCTCTTCCTCGACAGTTCATTTGCCCCTGGCATGTTGGATTTCACTTGCTTCCCAAATCTTCCTTAGTTGAGTATCTCCTCATTACTTTCCCAATGGTGAACCTTGACAACTGACTCTGGAACACTTCCAAGAATCCAGCACAGTACCTCTCTGCCTTCTTTTTCAGCCTTTTAGAATAAGTGGCTTGCTCTAACCCTGCTCTTTTTGAAGCACAAAGAGGTAAACCCAGAGGAATTTTTAAATGTTCAGAGTGTGATAGGAGTCAAGGGCAGGAAGAAAAGTTGTGCTGAGATCAGGTGGTTGACAATTTAGGGAAATCCACTTTCATAGCGTGGATCTCTCATTTTCCCCAAATGCCTATGAATGGGATATTCTGCTTTATTTCTGCTTTCTGACTCAGGCTAATTTTTCAGCAACTGCACCCAAGCTGCACATTTCATTCATTTTTATCTTGTGTTTGCAAGCATCCAGGCTCCTTCATTTTATTGAGATCAATTGACTTTCATCCCTATTCCTCTTTCTAAATCTTCCCCAGTGCCACTCCTTCATCCGGCTGTGTTGCTCAATCATTTATTCAGCCATTGGTATTCATAGAAAAAGCATAAGAACTATTTTCTTAATTACAGTACTTGATGCTGCAATGTGTCTCAATTTTCTGTGTGCAGTTTCATCTGTGTGACAGGCACTCTGCATGAGTCCAGCACCTTTAATTGCTAGAGAAGTTTATCTAAGACAAGTAATATGCAAAAAGGGAAATCAGCTTCCAGGATGCCATTTAAGGAATGCTTATTTGCCTCTGGTCTTATTGGGTTCACCGAGTCTGACTGAGTTGCTGCTTTGCATGTACAAGTGGAGATTAAGCTTCTGGTTTGCACTGTTCATTTGCTAATGAAAATGCTATTTTTTAATTTACCTTCAGGTGAAAAATTAGACCTCACTGTCTCCTGATAGATACTACTTTGAAAGAAGGAAATAAATAATTTGAAATTTCTGTACCAAATTTGAATTTCTGTACCAAAAGGGGTACAGAAATACTTCAGTCTTTCACCACAAAATTGAATTTTGTGAATCTATGAGTTAATGACTGCAGAAAGCAGAGTGTTGACTTTGTGGCCTCCCTCTAAATGCACTGAAAAGGTTCAGCAGCTCTAGCTTTGTTAGAATGGTTTAATAATCTCAGTTTAGGCTATAGAATTTCAAAAGAGCAGTTGAAAAGCAGAATAAATACAACCTAATATATTTGCTATAAGGATATTAACTGATAAATCTCCGTTTGGTTTCACAGTTTCACGTCAGCTTTATCAGATGTCAGTTGGTCAAATAAAGCAGCTCTTTCTCTTTGTAGTCATTTATAACCTGATGACCGCCAAATATGTTTCCCCAGGCTCTCCTCCTCACTCCTCTCTCTGGAATGCTCCAGGCTGCTGTGCTGGAGGGATGTTGTCTGAGGATGGTATTAGTACTTCTTGTTTGGGTAGAGTATCATTCAACTTTTAAGTAAGCCAGGGGTCTCTTGAGTTTTCTTTCCTTTAATATTTGCTTTTTCAAATCCCCCAAAGAAGAAGAAACTTAATATACCTACTTGTTCCTCAACCTGTTTTCAATACACCTGTAATTTTAAACAAACTTACAATGGTCCAGGAGAGCAGTCTGTTTGAATGGGCCAGTGCCCTCCATTATTTACATTCACAAGTTGGTTTATATTAAGGGAGAAAGAGATACTGGAGATGGAAGTTCTGTGATTGAGTATCCAAGGGCAGAGATGGAGGTGGCACAGAAGATGGACCCAGACTGGATCCCCTCTTTTAGCAAGAGAGCTTCTGCTGGTGGAAGCTGACAGTCTATTTTCATAGGAATCATTGCTCCACATGGGACAGATCTATCAGCAATGATGTATACAATCAAGATAATGACACAAGTGAGAGAGAGAGAGAGAGAGTAGGAGGGAGAGGCTTACTTTACAAGGAGCAAGGAAATCAATGCCATTCTTTTGACAATGGCAAATCTTTGCACTTTTTGAAGTCAGAAAAGATGATTCCTTAGGCAAAACTGTATTATTACAGTGGGACAAGAAGCCAGGCAACTGGGATCCACTATCCCTAGGTGTTTTGCATGAATGAGGAGTTTTAGGCACAAGATAGGACAAGGCTTGGGCAGTGTGATACACCCCCAGGTCTGTAAAAAATAATGAAGGGGAAGCACAGGCACTCTCATAGGCAGGGGTGCTGATCCACCTGTGAAATTGTGTACTAATGTTAATATGACTTAATTTGTGTCCATAGACTGTCAAAGCCCAGGAGAATCCAAACTACATTTGCTGCTTTTTCAGATAGTACAGTTACATATTTGTGACCTCAGATTTCATCTCATTTGGGAACAGAGGCCTGACACTTTTGCTTTAGCCACCATAAGTGATTGTCAAATTATTGGCAAATATAACCCTTTTTGTTGCATTTCCATTGGCATCTGATGGCTTTTTCTAAAATCTGATGAGAAAAACTTTTATATTTATTTTAAGTTGTTTTAAAAATGGTTTTCAGAAAGTGATTTCCACCCAGGGGTGGTAAAAGCAAATGCAGACACCTACTTCTTGCCAGAGGATAATGTGCAGAATGCATTTATTACCTAATTTAACAGAGGAATGAGAGTAGAGGGTTAGGGCTGATGGAAGAGCAATAAAAATGTTTTTGATGAGACTACTAGGAAGTGAAGTGTTCCATAGTAACTCTAAAAGCATGAAAGAAAGCATTAAAGTAATTTTTTTAGTTAACTTAAATATTCAAAGACCTACCTTCACTATGTATATCCATCCATTTATCTTCCTTAAATATATGGTGCCAATTTCTTTTAGAATAAAAATCTATGCTTCAATCTGTAGTATCAGAAATAGAAAAAGCAGCTGTGTGTTTATGTATTTTTGATGTTAAAATTGTATATTTAATTTCTTACATAGTGCTTTTTTATTCATTTTTTTTCAGTCAAAGCAACTGTAAATTGGATAAACTTTTGCTCTTTTCTGGGAAAGATTCTCTAACCAAGGAAATATTCTCTAATCAAAGTGAGAAGGGTCTCTTTTAATGAACCCCTTTCCCACTCCCTGATATTTTTATACCATGATTTTAGCACCATGCTCTTTGAAGGACCAGGAAGAGAACGAAGAGTAAGAAAATGAGACTGAAGGGTTGAAAGAGATGGTAGAGAAGAAGAAGGAAGTAGGGAAGAAGGGAGGTTTTCAGACAGTCATCTTAAGTAGGCTTCTGGATCCTAGGATATTTTGAAGCATTAGCTGTCCTAGAAGTTTTGGAGCAGGCGTGTTTTGGTTCACTTCAAGGAGGGAAAATTATTAAATGATTAGTAATTTTTATGACCAAGAAATGTTTGAAATGTCCTCACCTCCATCTTGGAGACTTCTTTCCTAGAATGGAATATTGGACATGGAGAGGGGATTAAGATGGTATGGAAGAAAAGAGTGAAATCAAGGCTGAGGAGAGCAGGATGGTGACTGTTAGCCACTGCCTCTGGACAAAGCACATAAAAATCAAGAGAGAAATATTTACTAATTTGCTAATCTCAGAATGTATAATCATATTCAGCAAAGATGCTGTCACTCTCAGAGAATTCCCTGGATTGTAAATGTTCCCAACTTGCTACCCATTAGTTGCCTTCAGTTGATTATGAGAATGCCATTTCCCTGTTGGGCAGAACTTCCTCTCTGATTCCATAGGAAGGTAGAACCTCATCTCAACTTCTTCTGAGTGTTTGCTTTAAGTAGGTGGCAGTTTTGGTACTGGGTCCCCAATCCATTTATTTCTTCTAGGTGTCACTCTATATAACTCTATTATGACAACTGTAGGACAGCAGTATTAAGTGTTTTGCTTTTGTTTTAAATGGAGAGAGGGACAGTCAGAGAAAGATAAAGAAAGAATCAATCCTATTTAGTTTTTCACATGCCTTTCATTGCTCGACACTCCATTGTGTACATGATACTAGGGCTTGAACCCGTGTCCTCATGCATGCCAGGCAAGTACTGTAACCCCAAAGCCACTGCTCCACTGCTCCCTTAAGTTTTTATTAAAGTCTCAAATATAAAAGGTATGTCAGAAATTCAGGGACAGAAATTCATAATACTAATCTTCATTGCCTTCAAAGGTCAGCAAGCAGAAGGGCAGTATGAGGTGTAGCTTAGATGATCAATAGGTAAAGATAAACTAAGCAACTTCCCAAGTTGTAGCTCACCATCCTTCTATAGACATCTGTTTCGACATCCTTCATATATTGGAAATAAGAAGATTGTGGTCAATATTCTAAGAAAAGACACTGATTTTTTTTTTCAACTGTCACAAATCCTCCGGTGACCAATGGTTTTCCTCCCAGAGACAATGACTATGAATAAAATAATGGTACTCATGAAGTGTTTTAATATTAATCTCTGAAAGTACTTTTCCTTCAATAAATCCAACAGAGAATATGTTATTTAGAAGATTTTATTTTATTTTATTTTTTTAAGAGAAAGGGACAGTGAGAGAGAGAGAGAGAGAGAGAGAGTGAGAGACAGTGAGAATCAATTTTATTGAGTCCTTCACATGGCCTTCATTGCTCTGACACTTAGTTGTGTACTTGGGTGCTGGGGTTTGAACTCGTGTACTTTTGCATGCCAGGCAAGCGCCACAACCGCAGAGCCACCGCTCCAGCCCCTATTTGAAGATTTTTAATTGATGCTTTTTTATATTCTTGTTTTTCTTCTCTTTCCTTAATATCTGTTGGGGTAATGTCTTAAAATATTTTTGTATGCCTCTGTCCAATGATAAAAAATAAAACTTAGGAGGTTAACCAACCAATCAAATATCCCACTTATTGCTATTGTTACTTGTTTTTCAGGTTTTCTTCAGCTGAAAAGTCAGTCTTCCATAAAACTTGAAACTTGGTACTAACAGGTTATCTATCACATCTAGGTCTTAAGACACGTGACCCGTAAGGTGTAGTATGGGGAAAAAATTAGAACAAGCATTTTAGTTGTCAATAAAGGAGTTTCTCTGAGGATAATATGGGAAAGGTAGAGTGATTACAAAAAGTCCTTGGAATCAAGAGTGAACTTTTGATAATGCATGAGAGAGCAAGATTATGCAAAAGATACATAATATATTTTAATGGATGATTAAATGCATATGTGAAATGAAGAAAGGAAAATATATGTGTTTACTCTGTAGTTACTATTTTATATTTCTGAAATTTTAATAATCTAAAGGAGAGAGAGATATTTGGGGTTAAGATGGGCTTTTCTGACTTATGCTGCTACATAACAAAATATGAAGCTTAGTCAAGTGAGAGATTCAAAAAGATCTTTGCAAAACAGCCTTGCTGCATTGAATTATGATTTGACAATTATTAATGCTGTTATTCATTTTGAAGAGGTTTGCATAATTTTGTCATTTGACTAATGTTTCTTTTTAAAAAAGCTATCTTAGTGCTAAAATAATTTTAGAAATTATAGGAGAAGCATTTTGGATTAAACTGGTTTCCTCCTGGACTTCCATTAGCAACACTTGTTATATATACACATATGTATATAGATACATACATACACTAGTTGTTATATATACATACATACATAACATATACATATGTATGTAACTACCCATATTTATTAAATATATTGTTTTGGAATGATTTTAGATTTATAGAAAAGTTCCAAGATAATACTATCATCATTCTTGGCAGAAAAAGTTAAGAAAATACTATTTTTTATTATTATCATGTTTATATGTTCCAGAAAAATTACTTAGCTTGAAAATAAGACATAGCAAAGCTAAAGGCTATTTTTAAATGAATGCTATCTGATTCTAGAATATTATTCCATTCTTGAAATTCCATTGTAAATAAATTCTTACCATGGCCATGTACTTTGTAACTGCTTCTCAATGTGATTTAATTTAATCCTCATAGTTCATCTGTCAGTTAGGTTTCTTTCTCCATTTTAGATACAAGGATTTTATTTACTGAGTCAAATACTTATAAATTACCTAAGAGAGAATGAGGAGAACAAAATTGAATAAGAATGATAAGATCTTTTATGGTTCAGGAGTAAAAGAAATAATTTTTTTCTGCAATTTACAAAATTTGTGCCCTATTAGAAGTATAATAACTAATATATATATGCTGTGTCAGTTCTCCAAGATTTTGGAGGGCAATTTGTGATTGGAAAAGCAAAGAGATTTATTCTCAGTGCCATTTTCTGAATTTCAATTTTAAAGGTGAAAAGATATTTCTGTCTGCCACTCATAGGACATTTACTATTAAAAACTGTAGCACTGAAGTCACCCCAAAGTAGAGCATGTAACAAGGATTTGGGTACAGAAGAAAGCAGGATGAAGGAATTTGGACACTAGGACAGGAAGGAAGAAAAGTCATGAAAGGTGTATATTTAAGCTAATGTCTGGTATGGAGAATGGAAATAAAGTCATATGAGGACCCTTTGAAGAATCATTTGGACGGGGTGCAGTGGTGCACACCTGTAATCCCAGAGACTCTGGAGTCTGAGGCAGGTAGACCACAAGTTCAAAGCCATACTCAGCAACTTAGTGAGATCCTGTCTCAAAATAAAAAATAAAAATGCTGGGGAAGTGGCTTGGTAGTTAAGTGGTCCTGGGTTCAGTACCCAGTACCTACATAAATAAATAAATAGATAATCATTTTGAAGATAGCTCAGAAATATTTCACCAGAAAACAGAAAATGAGAGATTAGAATATTTGTCCATTGGTTTTCATTCCTCTTTATTGGAATGTTTTCCTAGAGGCCTTAACTGCCTTATATTTCTTGGTTATCTGTGCTACCACTGAGTGGCTTTCTACAACTTTGGAGAACATGGTGAAGTTGTAAAGCAGTCACTTTGGTTTATGGAGGTGGCAGAATGACACTGCGTGTTGAACTGTTCACCACAACTGTGCTGAAATCATGGAGCTAAAAAGGAGATGTGGTATCAGGTACTACAAGTGGCTGCCAACAATGGTTTTAATGGATTAATCTCCATTATATAAACTTTTATAACAAATACATCAGCAGAATGGACAGTTTTGTGAAACGGATGGGATGGACATTTTTCACATGTTTCATGGATTTTCATGTCATAAGAAACAACCAAATTATGAAGCTAAAGATACTTTCAAGTTAACACTAATAAGTGGATGGTATTTGATATTGAGGACTCCTAACACCTTTCTTTTTTTTTATTAGAAGAATATAGAAATACAGTTGAGGGGGAAACATTATCAAAACATTATCAATCAATGGATATAAACTTTGTTATTGAGGGGAAAAGCCAGATCATGGATAACCACCTTGGATTTTACCTATTGCAGTTTCCCCCAGAAGAACTCATGCGTTAAATGGGTAGTTCGTGGAGGAATGACATCGG